>VUYV01000044.1:3645722-3715193 GCA_008711295.1 Anarhynchus alexandrinus
CGGCTCGCGCGGCAGCTGTTGCTGGGGCAGCCCCCTGCGCTCCGCCACGCCCCCTCCCCGCGCGCAGGCCACGCCCCCCGGTCAGCGCAGGCCACGCCCCTCCCCTCGGCGGGGCGGGCGGCCCGTGAGGCGCGGGGCTGGCGGGGCGGCCCGGCCGGGCCCCGGCCTTAAGAAGGCGGGTCGCCGCGGGGAACCGGTGGCCCAACGTTCGGCCCGGTAGCGCCTCCAAGGCGGCTGGGCCGGGCCCTGCCGGGCGGGGAGGCGATAGGCCGCGGCGATTGTTCCCATTGTGCCGCCGCGGTGCGAGGGGGAGCGCGGGAGCCGGCGGCGGTGCGCGGGCCCGCGGCCGGTGGGGGCCCGGCGGCCTTTGTGTGTGGTGATTCGGGGAGATGGGGCGATGGTTATCGCCCTGAATAACAAAACGCGGCGGAGGACGGTTGTATAAAGCCCTATATCGCCCTGACGTAAAGCGTAGGGGCCATTACGGGCCGGATGGGTCTGGGCTGCTCCTATAGCCGCCCCTTTGCAAATGTAAATAAAAGCAATGCGCCCCGTAAGCGTTGTCCATCGGTGTCCTTTGGTGGATCGTTGAGGGGTAAAATGGCCCGAACCGCCGCTTTCTGGCGTGCTTCTGGGAGTCCCGGTGACCTCTGACCCCTGCGGAGCCGTCACGCGGGGATGCCGCCGGGCGGGCGGGAAACAGGACCGAAAGATGACGATTTGCGGCAGAAACTGCCCAAAAGAGGCCAAGGATTCATAGATATTGCGTTTCTTTTGCCGGTCATAAGCACTTGTCTGTTCTGGCGTAGCATGGCTTCTCTAGAGGTACCAAGTGGAATTAAATGCAGCAGAGAAAGACTTAAGATTTTTTTTTAAGTATTCCACTTGGAACTGAGGAGCTTTTTAGGAGTTGAATGCAATCTGTAATGCTGTTAGCAAAGTGCTTAATCTCTGCTAGACTCTAAGGTTAGCACCTTCTTCAAGTAAATGGGATAAGAAAGAGGTGAGCTGCCATGTGGTCTCTCCTCTTGGTTTTCCCCCAAAGACATACTGAGACCTGTTAAAGTCAGTTTAGCTTACATCAGTAGGTTTAGATCACACCCAGGGGCTTATTTGCTTCAGTATAAAAATCATCCTGCCTGAATGGAGGGCATTTCCAAAATAATGGCAACTAAAATGATGTGGGGTTTTTTTAATGTGTTTTTTTAAAGTTTTCTCAAAATGTGCTCCCAGTCTAAAACAAGCTCAGGTTGAAAATTTAGGTCACTTATATGGCAAATAAAGATTAATCAGAAACATTACAGAATGGGGTAATATACTTACTCACCAGGTAATTCTGGAAGATGAAATAATCTTTATTGGCAAATTCTAATCTTGCCTCACACTAACTTGAAACAGAATTCTTTTCATGAAAAGAAGGTCAAAACTGATAAGGTCAAACTTTTAAAATACGTATGTTTAAGACCTGGCCCTTCAACTAGTCATGTAGGTAAACGGTGCGCCCTCACTAGTTCCCTGAGAGTTAAAAAACCTCTGCCTGAATCAGCTGTGTGAACCAAGGCCACAGGGTTTTGCCTTAGTCTGCTGCTTTACAGGTTTTCAGGCGTTAGGTCTTGGTCCTCCCGCTGCTCTGAATGGTCTGAGAGTTTTGAATCGATACAGGAGGAAACTGATATAGGGCTAGTTGCACAATGAGCAATTTCAGCTGGTTTTTTTAAGCGTGATTTTTTTTGCAGTGTGATGTATCCGAGCCAGGTGTTTATACATGCATGCAAAATATTCCACTGTATTGCAAGAGCTTCATATTTCTTTGAAACTTGCTGCACACTAATTTGTACTATGTGACCAAACCTGATCCCACAAACACTCCCAAGTTGTAGCACAGGAGTAGCCCAGTTCACATTGGTGGGACTTGCTACGTCGTAAGTTTAAGTATCGATTATCTACAAATGGCAGCATGGCGAGAAGAAGAAAGTAGAATTTCGCTGGAACTGGGTGTGGGAATTACCAGTTTTGCTACACCCTATGTCCTGAGTCACATGACTCTTAAAAATCATGACGGTTAAAAAATTAGTCTTTTTCTTGTCTTCTGATTTTAGCATTTTAAGTCATTACATTGAAGACTTAAAAAAAAACCTTCAGGGCCCACAAACTTTAAAAAAATATTAAATTTGTCCTTTTGCTCTTAACTATGTCTCCTAAAAGACTTACAGAGTCAGCTTTTGCAACATTTCTTGTCCTCATGACATACCAAAACCCATTACTCCCCCCCCCCTTCATTTTTTACCCCTTTTTAAAGATTTTTGAAGACTTTTTCAGGTGAAATATACTGACCTTCTTGATCACTTTCATTTCACTGGAGGCATTTCACTGGGGGCATTTCACTGGAGCCAGGACTCTGGATAACTGTAACATGATTTAACAGAGAAAATAGAAGCCGTATGTTTTTTTATCCACTGAGATATGGTACCTTTGTGGAAAACATAAGAAAATAGAAAGACTGTTTCAGGAAAAAATGAGAGGCTCAGAGTATCTTAAGACTTTTCTTCTTTTTTCCCCAAAATGCATCATATAATATCACATTACATGACTGAAATGAAAACATCCAATTTATTTTTACAAATTAGCCACAATGACCTCTGTGATTTATGCTCATGGCGCTGGATATGTTTGATATGAGGCAAGGGCCAACTTGTGAAAATAAATCTTATATTTTCTTTTCCCTCTGTTTTGCCTTGTGTTGAGGACATTCGCTGCCTTTCTGGAGAAGCTTCAGCAATCCATGTATTATGTTTGAAGTAAAAACTTCTACAATAAATGCAAAGGAAAGACTGACAGACCTGTGTTTACTGTTCTGCACTATATGTTACTACACAGTCTCGCAATATTAAACCTAGCCCCAAAGTAGACTTTGGAACCAGGCAGCATGCCCAAAATTGTGATAATCTCCTCCATAACAACAGAAAAAACTAAAATAACATTGCCAAAAGCTGAAAAGTTTAGTTCCAGTCCCCAAACTCCTAGTGTACTTAAATTCATAAATTCTTTCAAATTACATTAGGTACATTTACATTATGTAAAAATCCATACTAAAAGTCTTGCGAACTGGCTCAAGTCCTGCTCTTCTGCATAGTGCACATGAGAAAACCCTCCCCGTCAGCGAGAATGAAAACGGAGCCGATCAGGCAGCAGGAAGCCTTCACCTAAATTTAAAGTCTTTCGAGGGTTAGTGTGGATGTTTGTCTCAAACAACTGACCGGAGTCGCAAAATACCTGGTCTGTACCAGGCAGCAGGAGATCAGCCAAGTTTTATTCTTTTGCACAGGGACTCTCTCACTCAGATTCATATTTAGGCAGCTATTAAATCTGGCCTGTCGTGTGGTTAAGGCACAAATGGGATTTAAGGGATCTGGGCTCAGTCCCAGCTCTGCCACAGACTTCCTGCGTGATCTTGGGCAAGTCTTCTCACAGGGCTCACAAAATTTGGCAGGTTTGTTTTTTTTTTTAAGCCCCTGTTCTAGCAGTCAAGTCATTACATGAAATTCTCCATTCGCTGGCACGAATAGATAAATAAGGTAAATACACAGTGTTTTAGCTTTTAAGGAGATAAGCTTGAAACCACGATCAGAGTGTAACATAATGGCTCAAAGTTAGAGAACAATTTTCAGAAGTCCTTTTTAAAATTATTTTGGGCATCTGGGCCAGAAGTTGGAATATAAAATTTTACAGTCTTCATTTCTGCGCAACGCTTTCTGTTTGTCAAATCGGGATCATTTTGCTTCTTTGCTTACAAAGTCGTTTGTAAATTGTTTGTGCGACGTTCAGATGAGCCAGACTAGAGAACAGAGAATCTCTTATGAGAAGGCTTTATCAGTATTTTGTGGCTTGTTTTTGAATTTCCCCTTTGCACAAATTACTTCTTTCAGCATTATTTCAGCAACGACTAAGAGAAAATCCCATCGTGTCAGATGATTCTCCTGTTTTTGCCGCTGCAGCGGCGCAGGCAGTAGTGTGTTTACAGGAAACGCCTGCTGCAGAGGCACTCCGCTCGTTAGACACGCTCTCAGATTTGACTAACACGCTCACATGATTAGATTTGCTAAACGAAGACGCAGAGGAGACGGTGATGAGAAAGCTGCCAGCAATCAGGTTCTTGCAACATGGGATAATCCGCGGAGCGACTTCGCGCAGCAGCCGCGCGGAAGGCTCCCGCGCCCTCCCCCCAGGAGCGCGCCTGGCTCCTGCATTAGCAACTATCTCCTCAACCCATATTCAGTTACCGGCCTCCCGCGCGGCAGCAGCGCCTCCCCCCACCCCCCCTTTGCATTCTAGACCAAAGTGCTGCATTCTTTAAAAATGCATTCGTAGGTATTTTTATGCTCAGCTAAAACTTGAAGGTTTAGTTACTGTCTAAGCAGCGCGTTTAACACAGAGCAGTTTATTTTTATAATGAGAAAGAAATTGCAGGGGTTTTTCTTTCACTGTTTTATACATCCTGTCTGTATAAACTCGTAGATTTCAAATCCTGCGAGGCACGTTGACGGTACGGCTATTAAAGATTTTCTATTTGACCTTGATTTTGTGTTGGTTTTGCTGTGTATGAACTTTTAACAGACCTGAAGCATGACATGTCTTTTCTTTTTACTTATCACAGTACACCTAGGGTAGGAAAAGACGTGTAAACAGAAGTTTGTTCAATAACATGTAGATTTCTCAAAGAAAATACATCCCTTTCTCAAAGCTCTTTTGCTCAACCTACAGTTTTGTTCCTGTACTTTGTTCTGCAAATGGATCCTTTTCAAAATGACGGCATACCGTGATGTGCATGTTCTCTTTTCTTATAACTCATGGGGTGAAAGATCTGTGGGATCTTACTGGTATTTACTCGAGCACACGCTAGTTGTTTGCTGGAGTCTATCACAATAGCAACAGCAGCAGCATTGTTGCTGCTGTGGTGATAGAAAGAGAATAAAAGATTTGCATGGAGAAGTAGTATCTTTTTATTAGATGTAGTTGGAAGAGAGAGAAGAGCTGCCAGGCACACGAGCCCTTCCTCAGGGCTGAAAACAGAAACAAACTTCAAGCACGCATATGTTTGTACCGTGCAGCGAATGAAGACAAATACATCGGTGAAATGGAGATGGTGTAAAAAAGGCTGCTGGAGAAGATAAACAAAGCGAAGATAATGAAGTCGTACCCTCTGCCCAGAGTGGCTCAGTTATCAGCACCAGAGGCCCTAAACTTTTGTTGTAACTTTCCAAATTGTCCTTCCCGGTATCACATGGCCTTTAGTCTGAATATCAAGAGTCGGATCTAGAGACTGGCTGTTAATCCTCTCCCTTCCTTGATTAGTTTGAGCTTCCAGTCTTCTCACTCGCAGTCTATAAACGGCTTCTTTCCATTGCTTAGATATGGCCAAATGAGAGCATATTCACCCATGCTAATTAGTACCTGACACCATTCTTACATTAAAGAAAAAGTCTAATATTAAATGCCCAACCCTGAGCTACCAACTCCCACGTACAGAGGTAGGTGTACACTGAGCTGGTTCTAAAATTGAAGCCTAAATGCATTATTTTGATATGACACACTTAAATTCTGTATTTGTTAATACAACTCTCCTCACTGCATTAGTGAGCTCTGTTCATGCTTGTGACAAAATAACTTGATCTACACCAAAAATCCAAGGTCTTACAAAGCTCACAAGTCTGTAAAACAGCAGTTTTACAGTTTTACAGACACTTTTCAACTCTGACGCTTGTGCTGGGCTGTAGGTGTAGTTCAAATGTCAGCTTTTTCTCCACTTCTCCTTTTGGAGGTAATTTTTCATTTTGCCTTCCATTAAAGAAGTTTCCCTCCTCTTTGTTTTCATCTTAACCAAATTGAATTGAAATTTCAGGCCCACCAATAATATTTGCAACCAGGTGCATCATCAGAATCATGGAATAGGCTCTCAGAGTTTCACAAGTTGTTCCCAGACTGAAAAAGATTAATTCCTTTACTTTCTATGGCATATTCCAAGTACATTCGAAGGGTGGCAGTTACTGCTGCTTGTAATTGTGATGTGGAGGCAGATCGGTGAGAACTGACCCATGGGCGAGGAAACAGAATGATCTGCCTCCAGATAGCAGAGAGACTGAGGACGTGTATGCGTATTAATTCAGAGTTAAGGAAGCATTCATTTTGTAAAGGTTTTTATGTAAGATTACCCCAGACTCTGTCAGGTGCAATCCCTAGGAACAACGTGGTGAGTGAGCTCAGTTAGTTTTTTAGTTAATTTTTTGAGACATACTTTTGCAGGAGTATTTCCTTTAGAGAACGCCCCCCTGCTCAGCTGTAGTGCTCCCGCAGCACTTACATGCCCGAATTGCAGGGCAGAGAGGATGGGATGCAAAAAGTAATTTTGTGATTCTTTCCAAAACTTTCGCGGTGTTAAAAATAATAATTGTCTCTCATAAACTGAAAGTGCTCATACATTAATAATGGATGATGGGATTCTTGCACATGTGTTTATTAATTTATAGACACCGCACAGCCTCAGAATGAAAGGTGCTCTATAAATAGAAAGCTAATATTGATCAATCCTGAAGTGGCATTACCGTTCTTGGGGGGTTGCAACGTTTTTTTTCTTCTTCCTAACCTGATAACAAAAAGAATTCCCTAAGCATGGCCCTTTGTTAACATTATTTGTTTCTTCCTATTGTACCTTCATCAACACTTCTTCCTTCTATCGGAAATGCAGGAAGAAAAATCTGAGGCTTCTTAGCCTTGGGAATGCCATAGAGCTGGTATGGCAAAAATGTGCATTTGAAAGGTTATAAAAAAAAAAAAAAAAAAGGACAAGCAATTGTTTAAAATGAGGTATTAGCATGACAGTTGACAGAGGCATGGTATGTTGCCAGATCTCACTGGTTTCTAATGCCAGTTAAGGAGAACAAGTATTCCTTGATCTGAGCGAGAGCCGCCTCACGTGTTCTTACGCACACAGTGAATGCGCTTCCCCATTTTGGGAATTACTGTTCTGACACCGTAAGAAGATAGCGTTTTACTTCAGAACACATAAGAGCTTCCCCCCCCCCTCCCCCCCTTCCACAACTGACTGGTAACCTGAGCCCTGGCCTTCATTTGTTATGTTTATTTGATTTACATTTTTCTGCTTCCCTCTTCTTGCAAAAATAACGTTCTTGCAACTGCACCAGAGGAGGCAGTCGGTGCTCTGATAAACAGGTGAGGAGCATTTGCCGTCTATGTTCTGGGTTAAAGGGGGAGGGGGAACAGAAAAAACCCACACTTCCCAGATCTAAGAAGCTTTCAAGTAACTTTCGAAACCGAGCCCGAAGCGCGGGCTCTGCGCCGCTTCCGCAGCCCCTGAATCCCCCAAACCAGCCCCCAAGGGAGGCTTTGTCCATACATTGCCAGTACTCCGGCTCGGATACAGACGGCTCACGAGAGCCAGCCGGTAGCGGAAAACCTGCCAAATTAACGTGTATGTAAGAAAATGCTGGATTGCTGCTTACCCCGCGTGCCTTCCCTGCCCGTCTGGGTTCGGTGCTGGGGCGCAGCGGGGTGAGGGGCCTGCACGGAGCGGGGCTTCAGCTGGGCCATATCAGTGTCACACCATTGCCTTTAATGGGGCTACAGTAATTTCCAGCAGCTGTGGCTTCACCGCAGCGTTTTAGCACGCTTAAGAGGCGTTTTTGATTTTCCAACCCGCTCTTCCGTGAGGCCTACGCCTGCGGTGATGGGCAGGCCGGCGCTCGGACGCGGCAGCCCCCTGAAGTCGGCCCGTCAGCACGCAGGGTTCCCGCTCGCATGTGGAAATTCAACATTTGAGATTGGTGTATCGCTACAAGGGACGTATTGCGTTTGGGACAGAGAAATACCTTCCCTGCAGTCTGTTTGTGCCGGGATATTATTCAAAGTAAACCACCAATTTTGCTTCATTTTGGCCATTGTTACACTATTTCCTGTATGACTTTTTTTTTTTTTTCCCTCAAAAGAAATTATCTATTACTTCATACTGAAGCTTTTGAGAGGCCTTTTTATAAAAAGAAATTAACATAATTGGAAAATTTTCTGCAGTTAAAACCCCTGTTTTCAAACAAGACACTGTGAAGCCACTGAGAAGTAACACGTGCAACTGAGGACATGTTAAACTTAAACTATTGACATTAGACAAAGAGGAAGGTGACTCGTTTTGTGGAAGCAAATGCAAAAACTGAACCATCAGAAATGAAATGATGAGTACAATTGAAATGTAAACCCCTTTCAGTTTATTCATCTGAGATGGTGTTACCGCAGATTAAATAGGGGAAAATTTTTATACGGGACTTTTTTAATAGGAGAGTGTTCTTCCAAAGTTAGAGGATATTATAGTTTTATAATAATGAAGTTTCTTTTAACACAGTTTGGGAGAAGGCAGCTTGTTTCTGTCCTGAGGAGAGCAGGACATTTGGTATAGACTGTATATAACAATTGGAAAGTACACGTACATGCACACTTACAGGGAAAAAGAGGCCTGTTTGTGTGAAGCGTGCTGCAATAACTACCTGTTAACATTGGCGAGAAGCAGCCCTCTCTCCCAGGTCTCCTAATAACAGCTTTTGGGGCTGACAAAATCCTCGCCCAACAGATGCGACCATAGCTTTATCAAGGACTTCTGGTGACACTATAAACCAGCAGAGTGACCAACCGCTTCCTGCCCCGGCTGCGGACCAGCGCGCACCAGTTTCCTTCAGCCCTGGCATCTCTTCAGGCTGTGTGCCCAATCACAGCCTCTCACGCAGCACACACCACTGCAGAAAAACATGGAAACTGGTAATGCTGTGTCCTCTGGTGTTGTGTATGTGGATTTTGATAAATACCTTTAGAACTGTTGAAAGGCAGTAGTAAATGTCATCATTTTATACAGTGTAAGAAAAGCTCCATAATCTATTCTGCTGCGTTAGAGACCAAAATGGTTTTAGGCATTCATCAACAAAGGTGGATGTTCAAGAGAAATTAGGAACTTGATGGAGTATTGCAAACGTGCGTGAAGCTGGATGGCTGCTTTAGGCACGTAATTATTTTAATTCAGGTATGTAAACCAGGTAATTGTACATGGAAAGAGCTAATTGGGCAAATTTTCATTTCCTTTTACCTGTATAGGCACTCAGGAGATGTCAGAAGAAGTCACGGTGAATTCTTGCCCTCTGCATTTTCTACCTGCACCCACACCAAGCAGCTCTACGGTTCTGTGTCCCGCCACGGGTCCCCATACAGGACTGTCTTTGCAGTAACGAGACCATATAGTTTTCAGTGCCCCCGGCCATGTCAGCTCGCTGACCGCCCCCCTCCTTTCCCGCTGCCCCCCGGGAGTGCGGCTCTGCTGCACTCTCCCTCCACCCCAGGACTCCCATCTGACTTTTTCTGCAGACGCGGTTGCCGTGCTGCCCCTCCTTCTGGTACTTTTAAGACCTGGGCTTGAAGGCAGAGAGAAGAAAGGGAACACAGGATGTGTCTTTCTGGGTTTGTCAAGAGGATTTTTTTATTTTTTTTATAGAAGTTGCAGTGAATATAGATAGATGGGGAAAGGAGCGAGTGTGCATATGTACCCTGAGATACAGGAATATCTCAATAGGCACTTCACTATACTCTCCGTTTCCCTACCCCTAGCAACATGCTGACAAATCAAGAACTGCCATCCTATATACAGTACTCCAGCTGTCAGCCTTAAGCAGTGCGTCTCCTTGCCAGAGCACAGCCTTTCCTTTGTTTCAGCTTTGAAAATAAAATCACAATTTGTAAAATAAAGGGATAAGACTTCTTTTCTCAGGCAGGAAAGTCACTAATCCTTTTTAAAGGTTCATAACTGCATTAACTGCTTTGAACAAGGAGCCGCATACTGTATGATAATGGATTTGTAGTAACAGTATGCCTTGTATTTAATATAATAATAAACAGTTACATAAAGTCAACAGACTCACTATACTCACCTACTACTTAATTTTATAAATATTTTCATTGTTTTAAATTATTCTTAGTAAGAAATATTTGTCATTTGAACACCCTTTGTTTCTACTTGATCATTTTTCAAGGGAGGAAAAAGACTTTTTGAAGATAGCTGTGACTATATAGAATTTTTGAAGCTTGCTCAGAGAGGGTCGTGCACTATGTTAATGTCCTAGACTTTCATGTCTTGTGTCTTGGAAACAGGAATAGGTCAAAGGTAACAAGAGTTTTGTGGGGCTTTTAAAAAATGCATTGTGTAGGCGTGAGGGACTTACAGAGGCACAATCTGCATAGGTAGCACGAGTCTTACTTAAAACCATCCACAATTTAATTAAAAGTCATAGACGGCTGTAAGAACAAGAGAACCACTGCTGCATACTGGTGGTACAAGTACTTGATGAACACTGGTAGGCATCACCATACCCATTTTATAGATGGAGAAACTGAGGCGTGGAGCGGCACAGTATTTTCCCCAAGATACTGCAGGTATGAGACACAGCTGCTGAACCAAGTGTGTAAAACCTTTAAAGAAAACTGTACAATAGCCACATGACATCGTCTAACGAACCAAAACCAGGGATCTGTCAGTATTTAGCCAAAGGAGGAACAGAATGGGAAGATGCAATACAGTGGGATTAGCTAGGGATTAGATATTTGCAAGCACATCCTTTTTTGTCACCAAGATGGAGAAAAGAATTTTTTGTCCTTTTCTTCTTTGTTCAAAAAAAAAAAAAAAATAAAATCAAGGGCTGGATTTGCCCTTCTTCTGGGATTTCTGACTAAAAGGAGAGTGCGGCTGGAATTTCTGTGTGGTAGTGTCAGATGAGTTTTCACACATCCCGAATTCCTGGGATCCACGCAGTGGATGTGTAGCTCTTGTACCGCTTTTCTTGTAAGTGTTGGATTTATTGAGCGCACAATGTATGGTTGATTCACACATGTGCAATAAGTTTGATGAGTCCCGGATACATCAGGTTTATTCTACATGCCATTACACAGCACATGTGCACGCATTTCTGTCCAGGAAATCCCAGACACAAATGTATCAGCCCCAGATTAGCTCTTCATAGCCAAGGAAGGGCTGAGTAGATTAGGGAGCCGCTGGCTGTGAGGAATATATTGACTCATGGCTTTGGAGACAATACCTATCATCCCTAATGCAAAATCCCAAGGGGAAGTATGGGAAATTTCCATTAACGAGTCAGCTTCATTTCCCCCCATTCATTGCTGTAGGTTTCTTAGGATTGAATCTATCCAAACCCCCTTTCATCCCACAATATTCGGGAAGTACCAGGCAGGCTCTGATTTCCTTGAGAAAGGCTGCGCGGTGTCACCGAGAGCACAGTTTGGGCCGTTGCAGTCAGATGCAGAGGATCTTAATCCAAGGTTTTTTAAAAAGGAAACAAAGGAATCCTAATTAGATGGAATATTAGAGGCTGTCATCTGGGACCCTCTCATTGTTTGCAAGCCAAAGGTGATTAGGAAAAGTCCAAGATTTAAAAAAAAAAATCCCTCAAACTGCTCCTTTAGTTTGCAGGAGCCACTCATTTATAACACAACAGGACAAAATAGTGTGTAATATTTCCAAAGTCTACTGGAAGGATGGTGTCTCGAACTGAAATATTTGTTATTACAAAAGTAAAACTAATTTGCACATGAAATGAATCCCAATGACATGAATGAACTCAAGTATTATTAATATAAAATCATGCAAAGCGAGAAAAATAGTAAGTGCTGCAAAAGCAGGAAATCACGAGGGAAAATATCTGTTGCCCCAAGACTTAAGTTGGAATGATTTCCTAGAATGTTAAAGGCTAATTTAAAACTGCTTCACTGCAGATTTATTGTGAATATCATATCTTGTCAATAGACAAAGGGTAAGCAACACGAAAGCGCTGTGTTAGAAGCAGTCATAGTAATCGAGGTCAGCTGTCTCCGTAAGCTGAGAAGTGTTCACATGTACTGTATTTCTCTGGTTCACTTGTAGAATTTTCTTCCCCTGTATCTTTTAATTTGCTAAATGATTTGAGAGAAACCAAACCACCTGTATTTAATTAGCTTTATAAATCAAAGGTGACAATTCTTTAGTAACCTGTATTATTTCCCAGCGTGGCAAGCTAGAAAAATGCTGACAAATTTATTTATTGACCTGTTGTGTTTTGCAAGGACAGCCAATGTTATATTGATCCAGCTATCCAAAATACTGTAGCGGGGGCAATAACATTCGAGTGCCCATGTCTCCGTGTCTCCACATAATCACTATTCTGTACTCTCCCTACCCGAGTGATATCCCCCATCTCTTGCGAAAATGCAAATGCACCCATCCCCCAGAGCTACTCTCCTCTTGCTTTCCGGAGAGATCCTCCTTGTTAGAAATTAAACTGAGAAGAGAGCAGAGACCTTCGAATTTACTTGGCGTATAGTTTGCTTCTTTCCTCAGAAGTGATCATTAGTAACTACTGTTGCAACTTTAATTATATCTTCAATACCAGCTCCCCCACCCCCAGCACTTTCTGTAAACCTCCCTTTGTATCGCCCCGGAATCCCATCCCGCAATCCTTCATGGGAAAACCTCTATTGAAGTCAATGGGGTTGACTTCTGATTTCCTTAGGTCTCACTTCTGTACCATACATATTTAAGGTGTGGGGGTTTGCTTTCTGGTGCTTAAAAGTATGAATGCGCAGAAGTCTCTGGGAGAGCAGGATTTCCATTTTTAGTTGATGATAAAATGAAAAAATAAATGAAGATTTCAGCGTTTGACCTATTGGGATACCTCGCTTGACAATCACTCATGAGTTAGGGTGACAAGGTCACGTTCCTTATTCTTTATTCATTTAACCGTTTTATAATTATAAGTAGCAATGGAAAGCAAGCAATCTTCACAGTTAATAATCTCTCCAGACCCTGGGGTACAGCTCTGGAAAATGGAGGAAACAATGGGGAAAAGTTAAAAATTGTTTTCCATAATTTATTACCATCAGGTAAAGAAAAAAAAAAGGTGTATCTTTGGAAATGCATGTTCATTTACATTTCTAGCAAAATCCATCCTGAACGTAGCAGTCAGCTAAAAAAAATACAAAAGACGCTGAAAATAAGCCTGGACTATTATTATTATTAGCCAGTTGATGTTGTCTTTTTCCCATGTGCATTTTTATGCAAATATTGTTAGTTTCACCACCTCCAATGATCCTTAATTCCCACTGAAACCTCTGAGAGCCGAAGGTCTTCATCATCACGCAATTATTTTCTGTATTAAAAGAGGGCTGAGGACGGGAGGTTAGGCTGCCGTAATTGCGGCGCGGGGCTGCCCTTCCCCGCGTGTATTCTTGTGTTGCAGCGAGAAAGGCCACCACAAGCCCAGAAATCACTTTCGCACATGCTCAAATCCTGCCCTCCTCAAGACCGCATTTAGGTGCGTGACCAACTTTAACGATTCCCTTGTGCGTGTTGTTAACCGCGTGCTTAAGCGTGGTCTCAAATAGGGATGCATTCCTGAATCCAAATCAATCTATCAAAATAGCTGCAGGTGAAAATTCTTCATACGTGCTTTCTCTGTGTGTAAGGAAATATGCGTGGTCATACAAGTGCAGGCCTGTATTGCCATTTATTTCAGGGGAAAAAAAAGAAAGTATTTAGTTTTATGTGCTATGCAGTTTAAAATCTGCCTCTGGAAAAGCAGGGTATTTTCTTCAGTGTTGTGTTGATTAGGTATTTCATGCTCAGAAAGAAGGCCAGCAATTAAAAAAAATAATAAACAGCATTTCAAAAGTATATATATTTTTTTGTATTTTAGAGTCTGATTTTTTTCCTAGAACATTTCCTTAGCCTTGTTTCCTAGAACATTTCCCAAAGCCTGGTCCAGACCAATATGTAAATTTTAAAAAGTAAAATGTTTGTATAACCTCCTAGTTTGAAAATAATCTAAGTGATGGGAGATACATGCTGGGTACCCAGATGGATAATATTTTGTTTTGCTTTGTGAGCGTCTTTTGTCCTAAAGCTAGTGTGAAAATCTAGAAGAGGGCCCCACATGATTGATCACCACAAGCATCAGAAGGAAATGATTCACCACAACACTGTAACTGAAACTGCTTCAACACCTGATTGCAAACTTCACACTAGGGGACTAATTAAGTGCTGTACCTGCACGGAGATTGCTGTAACGCAGGGGACACCTCATCTACTCTAATTCCAGCTGTGAATACCCACTGCTCTGACTGATTGTTATTGGTACAAAGGTACATTGCATTCAGAAGTGCATGGAGAAGTTAAAATAAACATATTTTTAATGATATGAAGACATTAAATTATAATCCCATTAAGACATTGTTTCAAAAAAAAAAGTCAGTATAACAGGACCTCAATATATACCCAAAAGTGAAGTATACACTTTTTTTTTTTGTGTCTCATGATAGAACTGCTTTCAGATTAAGGGTTTTCCTACTTTTTCCATGATCTCTGTTTCAGGCATAATAATAACATTTGTGAAACATTTTCAGAATTGGCAATTTTAGGAACATAAGGTTCATATTGTCTGGATTTAGATATAAACCAGTACATGAAATATCATGCAGCTACCCGTGCATTGTGCTCATAACCAAGCCAATGTCTCAGCAAATTTATCATCAGAAGTACAAGTTTGCAGTCTGCAAACGGAGATAATGTATTCCTAGTAAAGCACTTATCCATAGTGATTAGAAATAATGGAAGAATAGCTGGCTGTGGAGTATTTTTAGGAAAAAAAAAAGACAAATTCTATTAAATATTTTTTTTAGCGTGACAATGGTTATATAGCTGCAAATTAATGTACTAAAATTCAGGTTTTATAACCAGTGTCCAGCAATGTGTTGTTCTTTTTCACTATATGGACAACGTCAGTTGTTATGACAAATAAAATATTTCTTCCCTTTCTCCTCTTCTCCTGTCTTCCCCACTCAATTTAAATTAAAAAATATTTTTGATTACTGTTTCAAGCAATAAAAAAAAAAGTCCTAAAGTTTGGCAAGAGTGTAGAATGATTTGGCAATAGCAGAGAATGATTTATCCTTTGTTCTTGTTTTCTAAATGATTCTGATAGTTTGTCTTGATGAGATGAAGAAATTGGTGAGCTCTTCAGGAAAGCCACCTAAAAAGCCGTAAACACAGTGTCACTGTGACATCAATCTGATGGGCCTAAAAATAGCTGTGCACATATCTCCGCCACATTCACAGATCTCACCACGAGCAAAGTTCATTAAGTACCTGTAATAACAGATAAGTTTCTTGCTCATCAAATGTTCTTTTCCCTTTAAAAGCCTGCTAATTCTGTGCGTACAGAGCGCTCCCATCACTTCCATCAGTATGTCTCTGAGGGAAGACTTAGGTAAAATATTTTTTTCACAGAATCTCCTAGATTGGAAAAGACCTGTAAGATCATCTGTTCCAATCACTAACCTGACACTGCCAAGCCCACCACTAACCCGTGTCCCTGAGCGCTATATCTACACGACCCTTAAATACGGCCAGGTATTTTCAGCCTGCCCTGTGAAGCGATGGGGTGTGTAGACCCCATAGTCCCGATGGCTGTGCACTATTTGCAGAAAAAGTGCTCATCTGCCCCGGGCAGCTGCGCCAGGCGGAACCCCAGCACCTTATTTCTGATTTTCCAGGGGCCTTTCTTATTGCCACGTTGGAAAGTAAGGAAGAATCACTGGCAGAAAGAGCGCCGGAATGAGTCAGTACACAGCAGCAAGATTTAAACATACAACGACCCGTCATCCTGCAGCCTCGCTGAGGTAAATCACACTGCATCCGAGTTTGCCCTAAACTGCCGACTCCTGACGATGTTTCCCGACAGGCATGCATATGCATATTTTGAATGTAAATGAGAGTTTGAGGACTAAACCAAGGCTTGCTGTGCATTTTGCCTTCTGAATTCACTGCAGCCCTGCGCTCAGTAGCAAACTGCTAATTTCATACTTAGCGAATTCATTTTATGTGTGTAGACAGTCGGTAATTTCATCTACACGTGCTTCCAATATTAATCAGAAATACACGTCTGGTCCACAGTCTTTTATCGAGAAAAGACAAAGTGTACCTCTGAGGTAAGAGTTCTCCAAAGTTCTCTGGCAATCAAGCTCAAGATTTTGGGTCAGACTTTCCAGTTACCTGTAATCAGATATTAGATTACTGCCTGAGTTAACTCCAATCCTCTGGGAAGAAAAGAAAAATACTAAATAAATCTAGTACTTATTAAAACATCACATCCCTAAGAAATAAAGTTCTTCTTCCTCTAACAACAGAGCAAGGAGGAAAGATGCCCTGACCGCTCAAACACCGCCAGAAGCTCCGCTTTGACCTGAAAACAGCAGCTCTGGAGGGAGAGATTGAATCACCCTCTGTGTCCTCCCGGGCCGCCGCGCTGAGAGTCACTCACCAGGCGGGAACGCTGCCGGCCACCCTGATGGCTTTCAGGTGTAGAGACTCATGCAGCTGGAGCCACTAAATTAATAGGCCAATTTCATCGATAAGTGACAATTTTCAGTCAGAATTAATCTGGGTTGGATTCACATGCAATTGTTTTTCACTAGTAGGCTCTGCTGCTGTTATTGCATAACTGTTATGACTCAGATTATTTTTTTTTTTTAAAAAAAGGCAAACAAACACAAAATCCAATAGCTTAGTAGTTAATAAAACTAAGAAAATAGGATGCTTGGAAAAAACTTTTCTGAAAAGGTCATATGATCATTTCTCAGAATGTGTTTTTCCTTTTTTTTTTTTTATTTGGCTGAAAAAACCCACAATTTTTAATAGCTGTGCAGCTACTGAAAAAAAAAAAAAAGAAAGAGTCAAGATATTAAAAAAGTTACTAAGTATTAATCTCCCTTACAATAAATTCTAAGTAGTAAAAAAAATGCAGGATCATAGAAACATAAAAAAACCCTACTCACGGCTCTGGTTCGACCCCTACAGATATTACAGGGGTAAGGACACAGCATAAACGTGGTGTCAATGCTAAGAGTGGCTTTCAGTGCCTGTTTCACTGGGGGATTTTAATGGATGTAGTATATTTTGAACATCCCAAAATCAGTATATAAAATCTATGGCTTCTGATGGAAGAGCAATATGAAATAGAGTTTTTTTGTGTATGGAGCTGAGAACGTTGAATGTCTCACCTGGGAAGCAGAGCGAGTCGCGCCAATGGCTGTCGGAGGAACAGGTCCGTGAAACAGCTCAGTTGCAATAAGCACCGCGACCCTCCCGGGAAGGGGACGGGTGATGGCCCAGCATGAGCCCAGGCAACGCAGAGAGGACCAGGCTGGAGCCACACTTGGCCTATAAGCACGCGAGGGGGATATCAATAACACACTAAAACTTAATAGCTGGGTGAGGGGGAAGCTTTGGCCTGCAGAATAGACACAGGCTAATGGAGAGAAAGTGGCATGTGTCTTCATACCACCACCGTCCCCAAAAACTTCTGGCGATGCCACCAGCCACCGCCCGGCTTCCTCCCGGCAGCGCTGGCCACCTCCGGCCCGCCCGGCCCCTTCCCCAGGCTCACAGCAGCAGCCCACGAGCCTCCTGCGAGCTCAGCGCCATCATCAAACCCGACCTCCTCTGGGCTCTTTATTCAGCCCATCAGCTCATTCTTCTCACCTGTGTGCCTTTCCCTCTGTGCCAGCCACTTCTAACGCTCCCCCCCGGCTCTCCGGACACGTGATTGTACATTAACCGACAGGCAGCACCGAAAACAGCCTTCTCTCTCTTTACATAGGCATTTTGCTTGACAAAGGCACACTTTACACTTTGCAGATACTGGCCTAGCTCTTCAACTCTTCGCTTGTTTGTTACACCCGGTCAAACTCTGAGAAAAGATTAAATTAAACGTGAGCTAACTTAACGAGTTTTTCGAAACTGTACAGTGAATTTTTCATCGAGGGAAGTGCAGCCGCTTCTGGAGTCGAATGTGACAGCTCGTAAATAACATGCAAAAATTTAGTGCAATAGCAGAGGAAATTTTAGGTGACTGCAATGTAATTTGTCAGTTGTGGCCTACTGGAGACTGGGTTGTAACACGCTCTTGCTTTTCTGCCTGTGTCTCAACGAGCATCTTTGTTTTGCGTGCAGCCTCTTGTCTAAAATTATTGTACGCTGTAATAGAGGGTGACCACAGGAAAATACAAAAGAGAAAATATGAAAAAAGAAGCCACAGAAGGACACTACTGCATATCAAAGTGCTGTTCCAAATATACACAGGCAGAATGAAGAAAGATCGAACAAAGCTGCAAACAGAGGATGGAGCAAAGAGATGTAACATTATTTGTGCTGCTTAGCTGATAGGTATGCCAGGGTCAGTCGGGGATTTTTGTGATTTATGCATAAGGGAATAAAGAATTATTTTATCAGTCTATTTCTCATATGAATATTTTATTGGTACTAATCTTTAACTATGATTACTGGGATTTAAACACTCAACATTTCCCAAATCAGAAGAAAAGTATTTCCAGAAAGGACAGGAGGAATTAGTACTCCCTATTTATTTTTGAGCAAACTGTCAAACATCAGATATAATTTACCCCAAAGGAGAAAATAAATCAGTGGCATAGTTAGAAATAATTTCCCTGTTGGAGAGATGTCTATAACAAGCTGTATACATACTGTCCAGTTGTGTTTCCAAATTCTAATTATGCATTATTTTTCTTAGTCATAGGTTTCTTAGTCACAGCATTAATAATACAGATTAATATTCTACACATGTATATGACCTCCACCCAAGAATTTCAGAGCACATTTTTAAGGTTTCATTTATTAAGCGTTACGAGTCAACTTCATATATGCAGAAACTGAAGATGCAAAGCGCTGATGAAATTCAGTCGTATGGAAATGCAGTGGCTGAGCTCGTAAGGGAGCCAGGTCTCTTAATTCTCAGTGCAAGTTTTCCTATTGAAAATTGTAAATATTTTGTACAGATTTTCTTTAATGTTTTCATTGCAGAACTGTTTGTACATCTCTATTTTATAAATAGTAATTCAAAGACAACAGAAGTGATGTTTTGCACAGTGTGTCGACACTAGCGATGTCACTAAGCCTTACAATATTGGGGTTTGTTTTAAGATTCAGTTCTGGGAGGCAGAAATGTTCTCATGTGTTTCCATGAGAACCATAAGTACTTTCTCAAAGTTATTTCTTTATATCTTTTAGTCTTTCTGAATGAAAACAAAACCTTGCAAATATGAACTGAGAATACATAAAGTCTCAAAAATCACAAACAATTAAAATTGAGACAATATTTTTAAAACCTAAGGCTTTGGAAAGTCAGTCCTATGGCTTTATTTCTGCCACTGGTTTTGGCAACACAGTCTTGATAGTATTACACAAATATTGCAGATAGGCAGTAACATCTTAAAATCTTCCCACTTGTGTTTTGTCAGTTACAGAGTCGGCAGGTGTAGATTTGAACAGAGGAGAAACTCGTCTCCTTGAAACTCATGTTTTCAGAAGATTAGGTTGGGTAATCAAAGACAGAGCCCTTTTCTTAGAATAGGCAGACATACAATTGCAAAGGGCTTTGGTCTGAAGTATCAAGGTGTTACATGTATTTTTTCCCTCTCTGAATATTATTATCCACTGGAAAACTGAATGCAACAAAATAGCTTGTATAGATGAGTTTGCAGCGCTTCTGCTCTTTTTTGATCTAAATAAACCAGAGCAAGAATCTTACTTGGTATCTTGACATAACGCACTTTGTCTTTGTATGCGTAGTGAGATCTTTCCTCTTATAAACAAACCTCTTCCTGTCGCCTTCATTTTCTTCTGGTATCATGTCTAGATCAGCATATTTGTATTACATGCTTTTGAATTGTCTTTTCCTCCTCTGCAACATACTCTGCTGACTTCAAATTGAAATGAACTAAAAAATGCTTCTGGGTGACATGCCAGTAGCAACTGAGGCTCTTTTAGATTATCCATAATAATTTTCATGGATAATCTAAAAGAGCCTCATGTATTCAGGTGAGTGTATATGGATGTGTTTGTGAATGTATACTGCGATCTGATTTAGTCAAATCGTGTTTGATCAAGGCCTATGAGTCAATTGTAAAATTCCAATTGGCTTCAGTGGGGTTTGGATTGCATCCATGTTATTCAAGGAATGAAAAACCTCACAAGCAAGGCCAAACCTAAGAGCTACTGCCCACCTTAAATGCAAGAGTAAACACATACAAGAGGACATACAATTAAGCACGAGGAGTTTAGTTAAGCATAATCCAGGGTTGTTATGAGAACACATGAAGATGAAAATGATAATGGTAAGTATACTTAAGGAGAAATGAAGACGTCTGTAGCCATTCAGGCCACGTGGAACACCGTTCCAAGGGAAGCTGTGAGGTGAGACTTCGTAGGACCTGGTGCCGGAGGATGCGGGAGGTGGACGCGCTGCTCGCGGGGTGAGGCTGTGCTGCTGGGGAACTCGCCTGAAGTCTGTCCTGCTGCTGCCCCTCCAGCCCATCCCACTCCTGCCTGCCTGGCACCAGCCTGGCACTCTAGTCCTGCCTCGGGCAAAAAGAACCTCAGCCTTCACATTCCAATCGTTTCCATAGCCATAAGATGAAGCCCCGATTTGCAGGGTCTTTCAGACCCTGATATGAGTCTACCCTGACCAGGGGCTTCCAGACCTTTGCGGGAGCTGCAGCCAGAGCTCAGTGGCCTTTCCCATGGGCTGATCTCCAAAAAGGACAGACGGAAGGACCACCATATTGCTTGTGTTGGGTAGGAAAGAGGCAAAGGCCTCACCTTCCCTCAGTGCCCTGGTACTCCGCCATAGACTTTCACTCCTCTTATACTCCTCTCTTATAGGGCGGTTTCAGTCCACTGTAATTAGATTCCACGGATTTAATCCCCTGGGAATGTAGCAATTACCATATACCTGACAAGTGCTAAATGCTGCATTCCGAGGGGATTATCACCTCCGGCTGAACAGAGAGAAAAGGGGAGGGGAAGAGAAATTTCCACTTCCCCATGGGGTGGGGAGTAGGATGAAAACTGCCTGATTTGCTGCAGCTGCTGGTCCTCGGTGGGACAGGAGAGCGCAGGGCATCCAGGAGAAGGCATTCCTGAGAAGGACCAGACAAAATGTTTATCTCTAATAAAAAGAATACGGATAATGCGGCACACGTGGGTCACCCTTCTCAGTTCCTGCGGTGCTTGCTCCAGCTGGCGTGTGTTTATAGAGGGATTTTTATTAATACTGTTGCTACGCAGAGCAAATACGCTGCAGAATAAGTGAGATTAAGACAATTGGTTTAATAGACTTCAGAAATAAATGAGATTAAATCGAAATCATATGCACAAAATATAGCATTGGCAAAGAAGAGGCATTTATGTAGTGGTTTTGCACCCTGTGATACACAATTTATTGCAGCTTGTTAAAAAGCACAGAGTTGGTATAAAGCTCCTTCTATTCTTTTGCATTATCTTATCTCAGTTATTTACAAGATTCACGGTGATGTTGTGAGGGCATCATTCATTGTTGATAAACTGCTTGGGATCATCAGATAAAAAGCATAATTTAACAGCATGATAATAGTAGCATTTATATATACCAACATTCACGCTGGTGATTCTGAAGGGTTTTGCAGGCTGAGCAAATGGGAATTAAGGGACAGCTTCTCTGCTGGTCTAACCAAGGGTCCTCCAGGTGAGGTTGTATCAGGCCAGATCCAATTAGAGGTAAAGACCATCGAAGTAAAGTAATTTGATTTTGGTGTGAACACCCTGCTGTTGCAAAAACCATTGCTGGGACTCTGATGAGCAGAGCGGGGTAGGATCAGCTTTACGTTTGGTGGCAATGACAACGTTGTGTCCCCCGGAGCGTGCTGTACGCTGGCACAATGCAGCAGAGGAGAGAGCCGCCCGCTGAACTACTTACGCTTCCTGCCACACCTCACACCACGGCCCTGCTGCAGAGAAATGCGGCGCTGCACTGCGCCCGTTACGGCGGCAAAACCCCTCCCGAGATAGATACAGCTGCTCTGGGCAGCACCATGCTCCTTTTTTCTCCTAGAAGTGAAAAAGTACTGCTGTACTTAAATATATAGTATATGTAGTGTGTACATATATACATTATTGGGGAGAAGTGAGAACAAAGAAAGGAAAATAAAAGCAAAACCATTTTAACAGTGGGTGAGAGTGGATCGGGTCCGAGGGTGAGCGATTGCTGGAGTCCTGGTACAGGCTGAACTGGGGAACCTGCACCGCCTGCGACACCGTGCTTGCACTGGGACAGTTTATGACACTGTCGTTCAATCCTTTACTTCTAGGAAGAGTTTACCTATTTTTATTGCATGAAGTGAAATTCACTAACGTGGTTGTATTAAATCTGTCCTAGTATTAAAATTTACGCCCACCCCCGCAAATGCACGCCTGTAACGTGGAGGCACCGCAGTGGCTGACACCAGCACAAACCGCCCGGTTCGCCTGGGCTCCCAGGGGCATCGGTGAGGATGCGGGAGGGATGCGGTCCTCACCCATCTGCCGCGCTCGCAGGAGCCCTGCCATACAGACAGCAGCACTGGGAAGACGGGGACATCCTGCTGTAATGTTTTTATGCTTTATGGGGGAAAACCCAGCTCTGCATATACAGCTGCTTGTATGCCGAGAGCGTATGTGGATGCTGAAATGGTGTTTTGAAGATTTTAGGATAATAAGCCAAGCTTTTTGTTGGTTTTTCATGAAGGCCAAGGTCACGTATATCTCCATTTAATGCAGGCTAGATCCATAAAGGGTTTGTCGTATGACACCATCTGCGTTCTTCATCACATATAAATCCATTGTATGACTGAAATAAATCAAGTGCAGGGTGTGGTGCTTCTGCATTTCCTAATTCATTAGCAAGACACTTAAGATTACTCCTGTCTTTCGGTAGCATGGTAAACATGTTTAAACAAACAAAAAGAAAATAGTTATTAATTGGCTAACAATAATAGGCCACTTGGATTTCTTGAAAATCTCACCTACTAGGACAAATCCCTGGATAGCAACAGCACTGTGTGCTTCTAATTCTCGTTGCTCTTCTGAAAATTAGATTCAGAGGTGCTAATACAATTTCTATTAATGTTCCCAGGGACATCTCTCTCTTCCATATGCTCTGGGACACAGCCTGCAAATTCTTCTCTCTCTGTGAGACCCTTACCAAGTCACTCCGCTTATTGCCGATACCGGCACCAATAAGGCTCGCAGTTGCCAAAGGTGATAGGAAGGAATGATGCAAAAGAGGGAAAACAGTCTGTAGGATGGCACCTGTGTCAGACCAAGGGAAGGCACGTCGATGCTGCTCCACCCCAGGAGGGACTGGGGTGTGAATGTGTGGACATTTCTGCCGGCAGTGTCGTTCCTGCCCGCTTTAGGCACCCAGGAATAGCAAGCCAAACCGTTCCCAGCTCTCCCCTTGTCTCCTCAATCCAGCTCCACCCTGATTTGCCAGAAAAGCAGCCTGGCCTTGGCCAAACTGTGGTCCTTTATTTCTGGAGCAACAAATTTCAGGGTAGCGGACACTGCTGACCAGCTTTGAGGCAATTTTGGTTCTTTCAGACTTTCACAGTTATTGCAAAATACAATCCTGGGAGTTACCTACCCGCTCACCCGAGAGGGCACGTCCCTGTCCCCGTCCCCCCCTCACCTCCCTGCAGCCAGCAGGGTCTCTCAGACCCCTCTGCCCTTTTGAAATCTCAGCCGTTTCTCTAACTGCATGTGAAATCTTGTCCCTGTTGAAATCAATCTGAAACCTTCCACTGACTTGTGGGTTCGCTTCTTGGCTAAGAGAAAGAAAAAAAAAAAAATGGTAGGAAGAGCCTATTGACAAGTTAATTCTCTCAGTGGCTCTGGGCTGACATTAAAACTGTTGCAAGCAAACCCAACCAGCTAATGACACCGAGTTAAAAACCTGTTCTTGTCTTTGCAAACTGTCACAGGGCTTTGTCTTCAACTGGGGGGAAGAAACTGTACTGCTCTGCAAGTGAATGAGACACATGCATGTGATCAGGATGATCAGAGCATGCAAAACACATTAGAACAAAACATACACTGAGGTCAAAGCAACATAAAAATGAAAGCGTTTTGTGTTCCTCATTTGCTTGAATCATTGAATATATGGTTATGTACGTGCCTGAACCAGACTTGGCTTATTTGCCTTACATACTACGAAGTTGCATGTAATTACCTATACAGTTCCAATCGGCACCTGTTCTGCAGTAATTCTGAATTAATGTATTAGCCAAAGCCTCAAAGGGATGAACAAGAATGTTAGCTGAAAACTAGTTGCTTCTAATTGTCATGAAAACAAATGTCAAAAGAACATGTGTTTCTACTTAGCTAACTCTGCTTACTAGGTTTGAAGCTGTTTTGTGTTAGTTTCTACCATTTAAATTAAATGTTTTGTCTCTAACATACTTGATGTGGCTTTAAGAAGCTGTGCTTCCCCCCCATCCCCCTTATGAATCTTAATGTTTGGCTGCATTTGTTTGTAACATCAGACAAAAGACTGGCAGGCTGCGCCCCAGTGACATAGATTTTATGTTGAAACAAAGCAAAGCCAAAAAAAAAATCAATTAGGGGTCATTAAAACCCAAACTTTTCAATGAAAGAAATACTGTAATGGAATAGTAATACTTTGGGGTTTAGGAGTTCTTTTAATTCCTGAAAGAGCAGAGCNTTCTTTTAATTCCTGAAAGAGCTATTTTGCACTGCCCCTCCTCCACTTCATCTCTGTGAATCTGCTGTGTTGCAGAATGAGTCAGCTCTGGAATATCCAAACTCCACAGCTGTGCATTAGCATTTGGGAAGAGTATCACTGGGAGTTCATATTTTACATGTGGAAGCAGTGACGCTCTTTTTCAAGCCACGAAGAAAGAATGGTTCAAAACATAACATGGGTAGATACAGCGATTGCCCTTCAGCAGCACTAAAGCAACTTTCTAATGGGAGTTTTCCACAGATTTCCTTGGGGCAACAGCACAGCCCATCATGGAGACAGAACAAGCCGAGCAGGGGCTGTTAAAAGATTTTCTGTACAGCACAACTTAGTGTCTGATGCCTTAAAAAGTGGATGTCTGCCTTTTCTTTTATTTTTTCTTTTTTTTCTCTATTACTCGTTCCTTGGGGCCATCTCGTTACAAAAGGAACACTGCATCTTTGTTTCCTAAGGAATGGAAGATCAACTTCAGTTCTTTCCATTACAAATGTATTATTAGAAAAGAAAACTAAATCCTGCTAATCACAGCACTTCACTGGAGCTTGGCAATGGAGTTACGATGACACGTTAAATCAGCAGTTCCCAAAGATGAGCCTGTGACCCAGCTGGGTTCACGACCTGGAAGCGCAGAAGGAAATGGGCACACAAGCCCGGAACAGGAATCACAAGCTGAAAGCTTGGAAACCACCATTTTGCATAAAAAAACACAGTAGTGACAATTACACTTTATATTTCAAGGAGAATTGAGTCACCGGCACAGACCTGGGAACGGGAGGAAGACTGTGACTAGGGCCAGGGCTCTGGGACAGGAGCGGGACACGGGAGCTACCGGGGCAGCCTGGAGGGCCCTTTGGGGCTGGGGAGGACAGGGCTGTTTGGGGGCTGAGCCCCGGCTGGGTCAGGGTCCGCTGTGCCACGGCTGGAGCAGCCCTTTTGGGAGCCACAGCCACCGCTGGCCTGAGGCAGGGCGGCGAGGAGCACGCGTCTCCCGGCCACGCGAGCCGCGGCGATGGGGGGCAAGGAAGGCAGGAACGATGTTCAACTGCCCAGCTCACATCTGGGCTGCATCTGTCCCTGCTTACAGAAGCGCATTTTGGGAATACAGGCTGACAATAATGACTCCATTTATGCAACCTGGGTTGTGTCCGCAGAAGCACAAGTCACAGAATCACAGAATAGTCAGGGTTGGAAGGGACCTCTGGAGATCATCTAGTCCAGACCCCAAAAAGTCCTCTTTTCCGTGCTGATGGGTTGTGCTTTTTTGTGGGTTTCAAAGTAGATTGTCACGTTGGCGTAAAATTGCGCTGCGCTTAATGGGTGAATGCTGATGTACACCAGTGGAGAGTACGGCAAATTCACTTTTTAGGTATGGATCATTAAGGTCTCTAAATATATTAAAATGTTCTGCACCTGGTTTGCATTTGGAAGAACCTGCTTCCCACTCAGCTGGGAGCTGCCAGAGCGCTCACGGCAAACACAGTTTCATTTCAGTTTGCACAAATACAGACATATTTGTGCACCTCCCCCCCCCTGCCAAGGAACCTGCGAGAGTCCTCCAGGTAACCTGCAGGAAGGTAGGGAGGATCACATCTTGCGCATGAGGGGATAGAACAACCTCAGTACAAGCTACCATCGTTATGTTGGGGAATAATTAAGTCTCTCAGAGACTGCCCTATAGCTGCCTTCCTTTAAGGACTGGCACCATCCTGCCCAGCACAGTGGTTCTGCTGCATTGGAGATTTCAGGTTAGCAGGAATTTCATACCTTTAATTTGAACCATGTTAAGAGTTCATTAGTATAGCACAAAACTGCATACCAAACACTTCATTTACTGGATAACCACACTGTAAACATGTTTTGCCTGGATTGTGATGGATGATAAGATCTATTCACAACATTATTTACAACAGGATGCCCAGTGAGTAATCCTTACAGTAAAATCTGTACCATCGTGCACACAGCCAAGGTGAGTCAATTCTTAAGCTAATGTATTCGACATATGTCATTTTAAAGGATGGCAAGTGAAAAGGGAAGACTCGGAGTCTGAGGATGCAGAAAAGCCGCCTTCTATTAAATTACACAGGTGAGAACAGCAATTTTCTGTACACCTTAGATGGCATGAGTAATGTGGCACATGTCAGTTGGGTTTATTGAGATCTGCAGAGAACATATTTGTCTTACAAAGGGAAGAGGATTTAACTTACACATCTAATTTTTCATGAGGCTTTGGAAGCCATTTTAAAAGTGGAATAAGTATCTCTCTAGTCTTTTTCCAGTCTCTTCTTTTTATACTCCTCCTCCCTCCTTGAATCTGGCACTTATCCCAAAATGCACACCATGTTCAAGAGAGGGAAAACACTATCCCTGTATAATTTGAATAAATGAGCTCTACATATATTGCCACTTTTAGTTCAAATTATGCAAAAATCCAAGATAAATGAGGCTTAGTATAAAAGCCCCTTAGTGTGTAATTATAAATACTAAAATGGTGTATTTTTCCAAAACAAGAACCTTTTTTTCTTTTAATTTGCATACTCTGTCGACTTTTGACCTGCAATAAAAATGTAACACAAGTTGGTAAGTGACTGAGTCAGAACAGGACCTTCTGTTTGCATCATTCCTTCTGCCTTCTGGAGTTTCAGTCTTTAGCAATTTGCTTAGATTTATAGTCATCTACTGAGCAGCTACAGTGTGTAACCAAAAGCTCTTGTCTTTAAACATGTAAACTGTTAGATTAAAATTCCTGGGCTTCAGGATATACAGAAATTCCATGGGTCGAATTATAGATAATAAGTATGGATCAAACCCTGAGATCCTTTTGGCTCGAATGTGTTTTTCAAGCACGGCTGCAATAAACAAGCAGGACGCCTCCTGCAGCACTCAGCTTCCAGATGTGTGCCCGGTGCAGTGTCTGTTTGGGGCCGAAGCTTGCGTACAGCTCCAACGAGCAGCACAAGGAAAGAGAAAACAATAATAGGATAAAATCAGGACTGAAGTTTTTACTCAGCCTCTACTCCAGCTGATTTCTATTCTCTTCTGTTTCTGTTTCTATTCTCATTTCTAAACTGTAAGGGTTGTCATTAGAGAAATGGGGTCCAGATATTTCAGTGTTTCAAGGTAGTTGAGTGGGATACAGACATTTCCAGTTATTAACCTGCACAGACAAAAATGCTAAAACCTCTATGTTTTCAAAGCATCGTACAACTGTTCATAACTTTTATAGACATCGACTTAGAAAATCCTTTGAAGATCAAACCCCCGTTCTTTTTGCCTGAATTGTATTTGTTAAAAAACACTGGAACCACCAACTCGGCGTTTACATCGGAGGGTCCCCACGCTTGGCTTCCCCGCGCCCCCGGCGCGCGCAGCGGAGCAGCGAGGCCGTCGCCCGGAGCGGCAGAGCCAGCGGTCACTCCCAGCCCCACGCCTGGCCGCGGCCACACGAAAACCTCAGCAGCAGCCAATTCCTCAGCCACGCTGGTTTTCGGAAGGGTGTTTTAAGGAAAAAGAATATTTTCTCGTGAAAACAGTGTGGTAAATTCAGCAATCAGGGCAGGCGGGGGGTGGTGAGCTCTGGCTGGACCTGGAGCAACTGTATTTTATCTCTTCGTATCAAGGAGAAACAGCGGCAGAGTTGGGGATGGAGCTGTTGCAGAACTGGCTCCCATCTCGCTGTTTTAGAGTCATCCGGCTAATTTCAACACATTTACCCAACTCCTGACACATTTGCCCACATTAACACCGAAATATGAAGGCTACAGGTAACACGAAAATTAAACAGCCAGTTCTCCTTGCATTTCTCTAATCTCCCTCCCTTGTTTCAGTAAGCCCTTAATCATGCAGAGAGCTCTGGCTATTGACCTCGGTGGCACCTTTTCAGTAAGAAAAGTCCCCGTGGGCCCGAAGGTAGCCATGCTGGATCTGCTTCCAGTTCATATTTAAAAAGAAAAAAACCTACGTATCTCATTCAGCCAAACCCCGTGGGCCACAGAAATGAAAGGGGGACGGGGAAATGGTGCTGCAACAGTACCTGATCACTACTTAGCAGATTTTCAGTCCAAGCACTGAGTCAATACTGTTTCAGTCCTAACAAGGCCATTTTGCTTGCCCAGGCTTAGTTTAGCTTTCGGACCACAGAACTGTCCCAATGGACCTCCCCAAGGACTCTGCCTTCGCGCAGCCACGTGGCCATCGGCAAGTGACGGGTCCCAGTGGCCAGAAATGCCTGTTGTGTGGCTACAACCCGGACAAGCTCCCACGTCTGCCCCTCTGATGTGCCCGTCCCCTCTGAAACCGAGGGATGAAGGGTGGCACAACGCGGAGGGTCTGTTGTGCTCCACGCCAGGTGTGTGTCAGCTTTCTCCTGCCCAGGTAGATAAAAGTCGGGAAAGCAGGAGTGGAGCAGACGCCAGCGCTCCCCGCCTTTGCTCTGCTGCAAGCTCAGATTCCTTGATAAGGCAAGCTTAATGTGGAGCAACCCTCGAAGTTATTGGACTAATCATATTTCTGGTTCGTTTCCACAATTACAGAAGAGGTCAAGTGGATCCTTCATTTTAATGAGTTGACTAAAATCTGGCAGCGTGTTGTTATGAGGCAGATAATTTGTAAAAGCAGCGTGTGGTTTAGATCACATCTTCATTCCACGTTGAATGGTAATAAACAAGTACCTTTCTGTGGAAATGCTGCCTCTTTTAAAATGTCTGTTAATTTAGCTTCTATTATTATACATTATGGTTGTTGTCTGGTCTGCCCGTACACTGGTTTCATTCTCTGTATTCCAATTTTAACTGATTATAACTGAGTGGGAAAGTGCGAGTCCTCCACTTGAAATTCAAAGGAAAATAAATGGATTTTTTATGGCCTGAAGAATCTGTTCATTACTAAATCATTTATCTTTGCAGAAGGAGTGCCTATATTCAATATGCCTTCCTATTTCCCTAATTTTATTTCTCTGTAAGTACACTCTGTGCTTACAAATAAATCTCCATTGAACTTCCCCTGATTGGCTTTGCTTTTGAAGGTCTGAACAAGAGCATAATTAACAATATTAAACACATATCAAAGGTTGTATATAAAGCTCGGACATTGCTATGTCTTCCCCCAAAACCAAAACTTGGATGAAAATGTAAAACAACAGTGTATACTCCTGGGATTATCAAAGGCACATTGCACCAGGGGGAAACGGAGCGGAGATACACATGACCTTTAAACAGACTCGCTCGTGCTTTTTGGCTTACTTCAAAGATTTCTTAAGGGGACGAGGGAGAGTCATTAAGAAGGAGGGGAGGGAGGAGAGGCATTAAGATTGTTTAAATTGCTTTTTCTTAATTCCGAAACATCTTTCTCGAGTGAATCCTAACTCTATTACTTATATTGCATTTCAGGCAGTGCAATTACATTCTTACCTTGAACAAAGAATGAACTTTGGACAGTATTTTGAAGGGTTTACAAATAAAGTAAACAGCTCCGTTGCATAAAACATATGCATCTGAGGCAGTACTTCCTTCTTCCCAGATTAGACACTTTCATGTAATTTAATTTGTAAGCTTCTTCAGCTGCTGTTTGAAAGCGTTTCTTTTCTGTTTGCAATACATAGAAGGTTAAAATTCACAAACAAACCCCACACAATTGTTAAACTTTTGTGATTCTGTTAAAGTTACATCAAATACTCTCTCCACCAGTTCATATATTAAATACGGGCTTTCAGTTTCAACTTGAACTGCTGTCTTTGTTCAGGCTGGATTAAATCCAGATAGGTTATCTAGTTTAGTTATTACTGCATTATTCAAGTGGTGCTTAACTGTGTGTTTTACATTCAAGTGTAGAAATGGGGGGGGAGGGGAAGGTTTGCTAATTTTACGTCTTCATTTTAAGAAATCAGAACATTTTACCTACCCAGGTTAAAAATTAACAAATCAGAATGTTGGACTTTTAACTCACTAGTCAGAGACAACATAAGGTTGGAATATATTTTAACTACAAGATTAAAAATGTATGTGAAAATATGATAGCCACTTCCAGACGTAATAGTTCAAAGATGCCACATTTATTAGAGTTGACTTACGTCCTGCTGCAAATGCCGGTGAGATATCTGTCACCTTCACATCCCCCGGTATTGCACATGGCTCACAGAGCTAATGCAGCCTACAAGGTACGATTTGCAAACATTTGCAAATGACATTTGGGTTTTCATTCAGTGTTGTGCCCCATTTCATTTGCTATTTGTGAGCACTGGCATGAATGAGTTTTTATAAGCAGGGATATTAGGGGATGGGGAGAGAGGGTGGTTGTGTCTGTAACTGACTGCTGCCAAGTAAATTTGGTATTTACTATTTATCATACTTTCACACTCTAATTATCCACACAGACCCAAAAAAAAGAGGCATGTCATATGACCTAAGTTCTAGGGGACCGATTGTACATGCCAAATAATGAATAGTGAAGGGAAAAGCTTGGGAACAATTAGTTGGTTGAATTTGGTTTGAATAAATAGTTGGTCAATGTCTAGATGGTGATTTGGATTCTGCATCTGCCTATGACCGAAGAAAAGCAGCAAGAACAGCACTCTTCTGTGGTGCTCCCTGTGGGAGCCGAGGCAGAGGACTAAACAACCTCCTGCCTTATGTTTTAATGTGCTCTATCTGTATTAGTCTAAACAATTGGGGATGCCATTCCCAAGTGTTCAGCAGTCAGGACATCCTTCACCCTCAACTCCCCAGCTGGCTTAGGAATCATAAGGTTTTTAGAAAATACAACAATTATTATTTTGTTTTTAAGCTGTTTGGCTACATACAAACCTCAATTTTAACTTCCTCTGAAATAACCAATGCAGATAAACTTTTTTTTTTTATTAGGGATGTAAAATTTTGCACTGAATCATGGGACTGATGGAGCTTTTAAAAAAAATTTAAAAATCCAGGAATTCATCAAGCATCGCAAAATGGACAGGTGGAGGGAGAGCATCTCCCAGTAGCTTTCCCCGGCCTCTGCCAGGCGCGAGCCGGACGCCTGCTGACGCCTGCCTGTGCCGCTGCCGGTCAGCACGATTCTTATCTGCGCTGTACGAGATAAGCAAACTGAGTCACGGAGTTAAGATCAGAACACGGGAGTTTGGGCTTACTGCTATATCTGCAGTCTCCTCGACTACACTGGACTATCTGCTGCTCTCTGTAACTACATATACAAATAATATTAGACTTTGGCACAAATCTAAACTTACTACTTGGGTCCGGATGTGAATTTTACAGTTGGTCCTGATTCCTGTACCAAGTTGAAAGCAAGCCCTGTGCCTGATGACATCTGAGGCCGGACAAAGGTGCAAGTGGTAAAATTACTGTGCTGTGACGCCAAACTGCTCCAAAATGGGCTGAGTTCCCTTCCCAGAGGTTTCTCAGAGCTGGACTGTTGCAGAAGTTAGCTTTTGATGTCACGGAGACAGGTACTATATAAAAACCCGAGAAAGTCAGAAGAGGACACAGGATTTTAGGGCACCGCTAAACCTCATAATTCACATAGTTTAGGCATCTGGCAGGAATAATCGTATGGTGCGCAGAGGGCAAGCTGGAATGTTGGCCAGCATTAATGCTATTTTTAGGCATATTAAGGCCCAATCATTTGCCGCCAAAATTAGTGGGAGACTCATCCCGAGTGCCCCACCGCACTCGGAGATCAAAAGCAGCTCTGGGTTTGCTTCAGAAAGGTCCACCCTTTCTCCCTCCCCCCAAGTCGTAATTAGGTCTCTCTCTTTCTCTCTCCTCCAGTCGCGGTTGTTCCCAAATTTGCTGACCTCATGTAATTCCTAATTTGACAAGCTGGCTTTTTTGGGGGCTATTTTTGTCATAACAAGTTCAAAACAGAACAGCCTGTCTTTAGAAGCCTCCATTCATAGGAACGTTGGGACATTTCACGCAACACAACACCGCCACAGAGGAAACCCAGCTTTGTCTCCATGAAAATAAATGCTTGCAAAGGCAGCAAAACAACAGGAGGGGAAGCTGCTTTCTTTTTGTTCCAAACAATTTTGCCAAGAGCGCGCACACACACACACACAAAAAAAAAAAAAAAAGCACCTTGGGGAAACAAAAGATGAACTTGTTAATAAGAGATAAGTTATTGGCCTTGCATTTCAGAGGAAAACAAAGCTTCTGGGATGCCTTTTATTTATATAGCTCAAATATTTTCTCCTAAAATATGTGCTCTTTAAGAGTCAAACATTCAATGGCAGGAATTACTAGAATGCTGATGTGTTGTTTGGGATTTTTTAAGTGAGAAATGTTGTTTGTTTTGGAATTTGTTTTGAAGTTTGTTTTGGTTTTTTTTTTGGAACCACCAGAACTAGCCGGTGTCCTGACTTTTTATGCTTTTGCTTTGTTTGGCTCTAGTAATATCCTTGTTTTCCTTCTAACATTATTCCTTTTTTCCTAAGTTAGTTGCTTGGTGACTGATATTACTCTCTGTGTAGCTCAGAATTCAATAGCATTTTTACTACCGCCCTATTACCAAAACAAAATTAGTCAGAAAATCTCTGGGAACTCTTTTTTTTTTTTTCCCCCCTCTCTACTCTATCAAAATTAATCAAAATGCTTCTCCCAGCCAACACATTTTATGGCAGAAGACCTGGTCCCGCTTGGGCGAGGGCTACCAGTGCAATGTTTTGTTTCGCTTGCTGAAATTACTGGGAAAAAAATTGCAAGTCATATTCAGACAAAGACCTAGTTGACTAGAAGAAACTGCATCCATCTTGCGGTCCTCTGTCAGCACGGTTACGTCACTGATGAGTCAGTAACTATAGTAGCTGTATTAGCAAAAGGCAGCAGCTGNTGAGGGCTACCGGTGAAATGTTTTGTTTTTCTTGCTGAAACTTACTGGGAAAAAAATTGCAAGTCATATTCAGACAAAGACCTAGTTGACTAGAAGAAACTGCATCCATCTTGCGGTCCTCTGTCAGCACGGTTACGTCACTGATGAGTCAGTAACTATAGTAGCTGTATTAGCAAAAGGCAGCAGCTGTAGCAGCAAAAATACAGTAACCACTTAGCCTTCCTCCAGCTTACGCTAGCTCGGTCGGAAGGAGAATCACAGCACACGACCGATGCGGAGCGCCTTCGCCCCAGCGCGGTTCCCCGTTAGAGCTTACAGCAGCACCAGCAGATCAAACCGACAGACCGGTATGCTTGTGCTGCCATGAAAGCTGCACGTGGGGCAGACCTGATCCCATCAAAGTTAATATATATGCTAATTAAAAAAAAAAAAGTACTTAGTAGGATCTCCAGGATATAGGTAGATTCTGGGAACCTGGGAAGTAATGATGAACCTCACAGGGTTTATGCAGCCAAGACTTTTATTATCAGCTCTTTAGCTTCTGCGTCTAGTGTCCCTGCTAGTCTTTCAGGAGGGAATCGGCTACCATTACCCCGAGAAATGCAACATTTTGGGTTGTTTTCCATGCCTGAGTGAGTGGACCGTAGGACTTACTGCATTTATTGGAGTTGTACTGCTGAAGAGCACGAATGGCAAACTAGGAACCCAAGGCAAATCTGAAACCACATTTCCCTTTAACAAATAGGGCAGGATCTGCTGGATGGCCCTGAAGTTTCCATGGGAATTTTATTGGAACTAGATAGGATGAGTCATATGAAGAAAAATGTAGTTTTCTCTCTTTCAGTGTCTCTTTCCACGCAGAATAGATCTAGCTTAACACTGGCAAGCAAGAGCATTTGGACCTTGTAATTGCTTATGTTCTGGCTCTATTTTTTCCCTTATCCACTTGTACAGAAGATAAGAACAATAAACAAAAAATGGACCGCAGGGGAGGAATGCTGATTTCATCTTGCCACTGAAGTAATATCAATCTGCTCTGATTTAATGATCAGCGAATAAATGACAACTGGTTGCATCTTTGCAGCACTACAAACCCAAATAAGTTTTGTATTGTGTTTTGACTTTGAAATCGTGCCCAGTTTCTGTTCAAGTTCTTCTAGTAAAATGAACAGATTTTTGTATTATTTCCAATCTGCTTAGATTTATTTGTGAAAACATTTTTTAATTCCAAAATGTAAGCACACTGTATTTTACAATTTTGTGAGTCTGCAAATTGCAAATAATGCAACCCATTGGTGTCATAGAGCCACAAAAGAAAAGGCTAAACCCTCTGAAATAAAACTTCAGAATACTATAGTATTCTTATGCTGTAACAGCAAACTTCTCCCAGATTTTCTTGACATTCTTCCAGAACCTGCTAAAACTCATGAATCAAAGGCCATAATAGCTCTGAAACTCACTGTCACTGTGGTATGTTTTTGTTTGTTTGTCTTGTTTTTTCCTGCTTCTGAGGAAAACATTTCATTAATGTTTTTAACAAATAGGTGAATAACTTAATGGCTGATCTGGGTTGGTTTGTTTGGTTTGGTTGTTTTTTTTTTTCAATCGCAGAATTAGAGCTACTTGTAGCAATTCAGTTTATTTTCCCAAGCCAGAATTACAGTTTTGGCCTCTTGGAACATACCTAAAACCTGAGTCTAGTTTATAAGAAGCAGATAGCTTAATCAGGAACTTTACGACCTTCTGAATGCAACGTAAGATGCATCTACTTGACTGGAAGGATTTTTTTAATTGATTCTCCTGAATCAGCAAGGATACGCTCAAGTCCATCCAAATTTTCCAGCTATCCCCACTGGATCTGCACTTAACACAGACCTGAGGATGCTCCAGTTTCTCGTGTGGATGGGCTGCACCTAATCCAGTTTCTATCACACAGACCATCCGCCCTTTCCAGGGTCGTTCCCTAAACCAGAAACCGATGAAACCCAGAGGCAGCCTGAACTTGGGTGGCTGTAGTGATGTGGACATTCTTGAAGCTGAAGGCGTGTGAAGGAAACGATACGGGCTGCGGTGTGGGTGAAGTGGGTGCTCTGAGCCTCCTTGATCTCTAGGTCAGGCTTCTAGGGAAAGCACTGTCACAGCCTTCAGATCAGGAGTTCTGAGGGTAAAAATAGACACAAAATCCCAAATCATGGCTGCATGTCAGATAAAGTTGTATAAAGAAAGGTAGTATTGCTCTGATGGCCATATAGTCTATCTATACAAAGCCAAATTTTGCCCTTTATTATAGCTACTAGTGTCCTACTCTAAAAGCAAACATGCAACAACGCGAGTGTGTTACGGGCTGGCACATGTAAGAACTGAGCTCAGAGGGAAGACTGCAGTGGACACATATTTTAGCCAGCCCAAGTAAATAGTAAAGCTAAGGTGACATAAAATTCAGAGAATTTACTGGTCTGCATGTAGGAGCACTATGGGCACTTCTCTAGGAGCTTTCAGGTCACACCTCCTAGCTGTAGGGTAGAGAATATTCTTAAGTGTAAACATAAATTCATATTAAACTCTTTGTTTCTTGGCAAAATATCCATCTGGAGCCAAGTTTTCCTACAATGTTTTGATTTGCTAGTTGAACGGGATTTTCTGAAGCGTTTTGGAAAACTCGCATCAAAAAAATAAGATTTTTGCCAAATGATCATGATCTTCAGCATTTGATATGTGAAATACAGTTAGCGGATATTTTGCTAAATCACCAACATTCTATTAAAACTGAAGTGGCAGTCGGTGACTTTGGTAAGCCCCGAGCTTCAGGAGCTGTGCGATCACTTGAGGCTTTCCGTTTCCCTGTACAATATAAAGCAAGTTTCTGGCCCTCGTAGCAGGGCAGCTGGAAAATGTGAACCGCATAGGTTCCTTATACAAAACGACAATAAAAAGATCCCAATTTTATCATTTCAAACACAATTTTGCCACAGTTCTGGAGGGTCTGACTTAAAAATTTTGAATCCTTGAGTTTGCAGTACTGGAACAAAGTCATACAAAACCTTTCCTGTTTGCTGTCTGGGAGCCTCTTCCAAAGTCCGTTAAAATCCAAAGGGACTGATTTCATTGACTTTTCTAGACTTTGGGGATGGATTAAAACCCCAAATGTGCACAGAAGTTTCAGGGCCGTGGGAGAAGTCCTGTCCCCACCCTGTCCCCCACCCTGCGGCCTTGGTGCAGACAGGGTTTTACCCGATGTGCTGTCCTGAACAGGAGCGGCTTTTCTGAGTTGGGGTTAAAGTGCACAAATCTCTGACACAAATACTAGTGTGTGCCAGTTTTAGAAACTTTGAACTTTTTCTCCAAACATTTGTTCCCTAACTCAATCACACATATGTTCTCAGAAAGCAAAAGAGAGACGGGATACAAGTAGAGCCAAAGGGAATGCGTTCAAAAATTTCGGCAAATATTAACAGAACGCATTTATTTATTTGCGGTTCCTGTCTGTCTCGAGCATTAGCAGCAATAATCAAGAGAAATTTCAAGCACAGCCAGCTCCTGATATCATATCTACTTATCGTAGTGTTTATTTTTTCCCATCCTTTCCAGCTTAGATTAATCACTCTAGTATATAGATTTAAAATGGACTTTAAATTATGCTTTGCCAACAAAGTAACTATTTAAGGCAGTTCTTTTACCTGTGCTCCATTTTGTTCTAGTCTGAGTGAAAAGAAACTATGAAAATAAGCAAACCTTTTAAAAACCACCTTGTATAATAACAAGAATGGGAAGTTATCTCCGCAGTTCTAGCGTGCTGTTTTCATAATTGGATGTTTTGCATACTCCCAGCATTTCAAACATGTTTTTAAGTAGGAAGAGTTTTGCTTTTTTTAATCTTCCTGCCATGTTTGGTGCATAATTGCCTGCTAAACACAGCTTTATATTGATTGGTCATATTGCTGCTCGCAAACTTATTGTTTAGCCACATCTGTTATTTTTCATATAGGTTGCTAATCCCCCGTAATTAACTCATGGGAGGCCTGATTTTCTCAGACTTCAGGATTTAACAGAGACCGTTCCCTATCGTAGCAGAGGTGCTCAGCACCATGCAAGTCTGCATCCTAAGAGGGGTACGTTGAGTTCAAAGAGGTCTTATTAGTTAAGAAACACTGTAATTGGGTTTATTGGAACTGATCCTAAAATTGTATATAATCAGATGTGATTAATCTTTTGATACACCCATGTGTGCAGTATGTGAAGACTAATGATAACCTAGTCAATGTTATTACAAATAACCACATATTGATCATTTGGAAGAGGCTTCCTTCTCCCCAGCCTGTGCAAATTAGCCTTTTTCATATGAAATAGATTAGACTTTTACGGACCCAAAGACAGATAGTCTCACCCAACAGCTGCATCTGCGCATAAAAATAGGTGTTTTGTCTAAGGAGGACTTGCTGTGGCTTTGTGAGTAGGATTCTCTGCTGCCCTAAAGAATTCCTTCTGGGTTGATCTCCTTGGGAATCATTCCTTCCTCACGCTGAAACCCACAAGAGTGTTGGATCTCACAAACCACAAAACTCAAGAGATGTAAGGGTGCTCAGGAGCCCTGAACTGCCTCCCAGGCCCTCGAGGATCACCTTGCAAGGTGCTAAAGTTTTCAAGAAAGACCAAATTGCTGATTTCTTTATGGCTAGACTTGAACAGACCCCATGGCATGCCACTAGAATGCAAGTCTGGGCCGCGCACAATAAACATCGTTCTGATTGTACCCCAGAATGATGCAATTATAACTAAAACTTCAGACATCATGCAGTAGTAGTCTTTATATCAATACAGCACTTTACTTTGACAGCTATTGAGTCTACATCTTTGCAAAAGGAATTGGTCAGACTTGCTATATAGTGTCAAGTACTAATATTTAATTAGTATTAGTAAGGTAGTTAGATTAAAAATAATGGAGAAGATACTCCACAGGCATAAATATTCATAGCTTCACTGAGTACTAACAAATTATACTTGTTTACACCAGCCCAGGGAATTAAATAGTTCAATGTAATAAAATATTTCCTACAAAAGAGCTTGGGGTGAGTACTGTACAGCCCAGTGGAACGCAGGAAGAAAGCATGTACAGCAAAACCTCCAACGGATTCTAGTGTGACCTCCATCAGGAATAAAGCCAGCCCTTCCCTCCACTGCCAAGAAAGTCTGCTTTTTGGTAAGGTTGGTGTTTCAACAAGCTACATCAGATGTTTTAAGCGGAAAGAAATTTCTTCTTTTTTGGGAACCCTCTTTTCAGCGTTGAGGGAGCAAACACACTCCCAAAGGGCACTGGACAAGGTCTTGGACGAGTCAAACAAGAGCCAAATGTTTTTACCCTGAGAATAAGGAGCTGATGAAGACAGTAAAGGGAAGAACGGGTACCAGGAGGGTCACCTGGGCGTACAGAGCGAACCAACAAGAAATGGCACATACATCTTGTGCCCCCCACCTCCCCTGTCTCCAGTGCATCTCTGCCCCCGTGCTTCAGCGTGGGCCAGATCACAAAGAACTATTGTAGCTGTTCTTTTAATCCACAAACAATTGCCCATGGATAGGCAAATGAGCAAACGAGCTTTCGTTTGGATGCAATACCTGCTTTCATTTTGGAAAATTAGGAAATGATCCGGTATGTTGCAACAGCTGGAGCGGGAAGAGAGGACGGTGACTCGTGTCTCCCAGTGTAATAAGCAAGCAATGCATCGCGGTGACGTACGCTGTTTGCAGATGCAGGACTGCCAGGTATTCAAATGTGGCTTTCTGCAGTACTGACTGGTAGACACCGGCCAATTTATTCATGAAAATCTAGATTTCTGCTAAAGACTGTGTTCTGTCTAATGATAGCATGGGTTTACTGTAATGATTAAGGCTCAAGTTTTCTCACATCTGTGGGGAATGCTTAGACATGCAAGTTTAAAAATAAAAATATCACTCTGGGCAGGATTTTTACATTTTTTGAGGGAGTGTGGGATGACGGGTGGGTGGATCAGATAGTAATCAGTTGAATAAACTCATCTGAGCTTTGAAAGTTAAACTTCAAGCTATACAGAAAGATTTGCATGGTGGGACATAAAAAAGAGTTTAATCGTGCCTGGCATGATCTGCTTTTATTAAGATGTACTAATATAAATGCACTTTTATGCAATCATTTTTACGAGATATCCAAGTGCTTTAAAAACATATGAACGACTTAATAATATGCTTGAGAATTCAACAAGTATAACTGATAGACAGGAAACTAAGGCACATAAGGGTTCAGTTAAGCAGGACTATACACGAGCAAATGCCACTTTTGGGAGTTAAGTTAATGAAATTTGTCCTATTGGTTACTGCCAAAGGAGGAGGAAGCATTTCCTTCCCAATATAAATGTCATTACAGAACATAAATACACACTAACAAAACATAATATTTTGATGTGATAAGGCATGTTTCCCTTTGTTACGCATTTTGCATATAAGTATGCACTGCGTTTGTACATTCAGATGCTTATACTATATTTAGCAGACTCTTTTGTCATGCACTCTTTTCTGCCTCTTTCCACACAAAGATTCAAAGAAACATCTTTCCATAGCATGTAAAGAAGTAACTAATGATATGCTATCGAGGAAGAAGTGTTCTCCTAGAGGAGACAGTTTCCTTTCAGAGACACTAAAACAAAACCTCTATTGAATTCTTGCTCATAGCTTCACATCATTGCTTTTTTTTTTTTTTTTTTTTTACTGTGCTTAAAATTGCACATGCTGACATGAGATTGTGCAATGTGCTTTGGTATTTTCACATTAAGTCTGACATTTATGCCTGAAAACTGGGAAGAGATAATTTCCAAACAAAGTGTTTAGAACGCAACCTAGTAGGTCACTTCTTAATAAGAATTTCTTTATTTCAAAGGTTTCTGGTCTTGGAACTCCACGTATGCTACAGTTCATTTCACCACATGCATATGAATTTATTATTGAGGATGCGTCCCTGCCACTGATGCATAATCAGGCTGGGTAAATGTTCTAGTGGAAACAAAATATTCCAGGAATCTTAAACATTCAGTAGAAAGATAGGGTAAAAGAGCTTTTCTAATACCAGTGAAAGAGCGTGGTACACTGAGCATTTCCAGTAAAATGAAAAATATGCTTACGCTAACTGCAAACCATTTATTTCCCTCAATAGCGCAGCCTTTCCGAAGCCCTGTGGAAAACCAGGTAATGTTTTAAGTTTGCCAGATGTGGCAGGTCTTTACTAAATGTTGCGTTGCACTGTTACAAGCCCTTGCTTGTGTTAACTTGTTGTGTTTGAAAGCAAATTTGCAAGCAAGTGGAACGTGTATCCCTATCTGTCAATAATTCCTCATCACACTCAACAAAAAGTCAGTGCTTTCCTTTTTCCCCGCCCCCTGAATGTGAAATTGCAGTAAATCAGTCAACAGCACTGTTTAGCATATAAAGCAGAAAACTTCAAAGCAAAGCAGCCTTTTCTCTCCACCTATGAAATTCCAGACCATGCTCCTAAATTCAGGGAAATCTACTCGTCCTTTCTACTTACAATTCAGAAAGCCTTGGCGATGCATATTAAAGGGCTGCTGTCAGCTTACATTGTTTAAAAATGGACTGATTAAAAAAACATTTGGGTAAAGCACCCTTTATATACTGTGTGAGAAACACCCTCATCTGGTAACGCTGCTCTCTCACAGCCCACAGAGGACTGAATTATACCAGCTGACAAGCCATTCCGAATCTTAAATGTATTTTTATTGTTTGACTTTATGAATTGCAATTTCAATATTTTTTCTTCTTTTGCTAGGACCTTCCCTAAGATTACTCAAAGGAAGCGCACCCATATGTGCTCAGTCCCACTTCTCTTCTTTCCATGTACCCGCCTGTCTATTACCAAATCTTCAGCTGTGTAGATTTTGAATAATCAATAAAATTATTTTTCCTCCAATGTGCAGGGGAAGGGTTGCCCATGTTCTTACACTATATTATGCTAATCTTTATCTTACATATGATAACATAACATTATGTTAAAGCTCTAAGTCCAAATAATAAAAAAAAACCAAAACCAACCAAAACCAGCACACCTTACCCAGATTAAACGATGCATTCATATCAGTATATTTGATATAGTTATGCCATATGTTTTCTTCGGCAGTGGCTAGGCAAGACATTCCTACCCCTTTTCCACCCCCTCCCCTCCACCCTTTCCTGCCATGGCCAGACTTCACCACTCTAATTTATATAGATTAAAATGTCTATAAGATTGTGTTGTAACCCAGATCATCCAAATTACCCTTTAAAATAAATTTCTTCCCTGAAGCAAACATATCATCAAACTATGCCTTGAGAATCCCCCCCGACGTTGCAAACCATCCATCTATATAAGGAGGATGTAGTCCATACTGAATTAGAAGATGGCTATTTTCTGCAGCTGAAATTAATTTCATCACATAGAATCAGCATGAGGTCTATGCACTATTCAATAACTGCTGAACCCTGATGATATTAGATTTCTTCACTCTTATTTTAACCAGTTAATTATCATGAACGATTTCCCTCCTGCTTTGTTGTGTGTTTAAGAGGCGCAGGAAGTAAAGGTATCAAGAATTCCTGCAGTTACACCACAGGCTTCTGCTAGTGAACTGCTTAAATCTGGGCTTTATGTCTACATTACATTAGCAAACCCCTCATTTGGATACATTGCCCTTTCCCAGGATCTCATGTGCAGCTTTCCGTATGCCTGAGCCACATTCACTGAAATCAAAAGAAAAACTCCCGTTGGCCTCAGTGATTTTGAGGCTGTGCCTGTGTAGACTGAGAGATGCTGAAAAAAGGGAATAATCATTACACTAGAGACCTAAAAGGAATATTGCTGCAATATGTCTCTTTTTGACGAAAACATTTCCTTTCATTAAAAATAAAAGCCTCAAAATTAGAGGTTTAACAGGGACTGTGCTCTTTCACTAACACGCCTAATAAACTCAGCGTGGTTCAACCTTCACGCATACTTATTCATAGCAGAGAGTACAATGTTAATCGTGGATATCAGTGTAAACAATTCCTACCTGCTACTCACAGGGCTGCACACAGAACAGCATCTGAAGCAGCGGGACCCTGAAAGCCACAAAGAGGAGTTTCAGAAATATTAACAGTCAAGCAACAAAGCTATGTTCGCACATTTGTTTGTGCAAGTGAGCTTCAGAAAATGTAAATGACGCTGGCTTGACAAAATTGGGGACATTTAAACCAAATGGCTAAGCTGGCAGTCTGATGTAGCAGTTAGACCAGTCTAACAGACTACTCTTGCACGCCCGTTAGCCATTAGGCTGGCTTAAGTGTAACGTTAAATTGCCCTTTGCTTGCTGCATATTTTAGTCTATGCAACACAATGGGAAATCAAGATCGCCGATAACAAGTAGCTATAGCAGCACCGCTTCAAGCTCAGCCCGTACAAGTGCCTGAAGTCCATGTTTCAGAGCTTTACAGTTATCGGTACCTAAATTAGCTAATTTAAGTGAGGGTTAGATATGTCAACACAGCTTGCAATCATGCCTTCAGCTGCAATATAGGCATAGGCTGTGGGCTGATGTTCAAGGCAGATAGAGCTGCAGCAGTTTAAGAAGTTACTGCCTCCAGCTGTTTGCTGCTGCCCGGCGTACATCCCCCCTCCCAGCAAGGCAGGGGAGAAAGGCTGCAGGTACCTCGGCAGCATCAGCTCCAAGTGGGGTGGCTTTGATGGGACATTGCCCCACAGCTGGGAGGACGCATGTCCAGCTTAGTGTGTCCAGTTTGAGATAGGGCAGGGCCTTATCTCAACCCACCAGTTAAGGTGGGCTTAGGATAAGCCACTGAAATGCTGTGAAAGATGCATGTATTTCAGTGTACTAATTTCAGCTGTGGGAGCATATTCTTAAATGATTGCAGCAATATTTGTTAGATGTTGCCCAGCCATCGCGTTGCTACCAGAGACTGAGAAAATACCTTGTTTATTGAGATTTGCAGGAATTGTGGTGGCAGATGTTACACAAAATACATCAAAGGAGTCCATTTTCAAAAAGCACCAGACCAGATAAGAAGTCTAAGGGTCCAGAATCTTATCTCTGGTGAAACCAAGCTGTCTAGTGATTCACTTTTTTGTCATTCTACAAAATGTTGCTATTGGTACATTGTCTGTGTGGAGGAAGACACAAACTGCTCTGTGACTCATCGTGTCTGGAAGGAAAAGTGAGTACAGCTCTTGTGTGGCTGTCTGTGTGTCTGTGACTGTATGTGGAATATAGACTTCAACAATACCTACTGACAAAGACATCCTAACCAAAAGATAATTTAAATACACTACACCCTGTTGCCTACCAAGTTGTAGCTTTTCATCATAAACCAAAATCTGTTTGTAATCAAGGAGATGCTCTCTATCCATTGATCTTCTTCCTCAGCTAATCCTGTATAGGCTTTAAAAGAACTCTGAATTATTTTTTCTTTCAGCATGTTAAACAGGTACACGAAGATTTTATTCTCTATCGCACTGTCTTAAGTTGATGGGGTTTTTATAAGTTATAAATGTTTGCATTAGCAGATGGTGATGTTTTATCCTTCATCATAGGTCCTTAAATAGATTAAGTCAACGTTGTCAAACCCAGGGGAATTAAAGAAAAAGTCAGGCACACAGGAAACCTTATGGCCTGTGACAAATCAATATCTTTCTTAATCTCCATAAACATTGGGATTTCTACTCTAAGAAGCTAATAGTGAGAATTCCTGGTCTCCCTTCTGATTTTGATGCTGAATTACAAAGACAAGGTCTCAGTTAAGCCTCATTGTTGTGGTTCCTCATTTTTAGGAGGAAATTGGATACGAAGTAGCTCCTGCCCCCTAAGCTAGCTGGATGCTACCACTCCACATATACATCCTAATACTGACTTGGCACGCGGGTCCAGCCCCCTGCCTGCTTCTGAGCAATGTTCAATCCCAAAGAAATCCGAATCAGAGACTCAAAACTTGCTGCTCCCCCATCCTCAGAAGGAGCCTTAGCCACAAAGCCGTCGGTTATTCTGCCAGCAGTACCTTCTCATTAAGCAGTATATACCAACATCATCCGGGTCAGAAACTCTAGCCTGCTCTTTGGTTACTTCACAAAGTTCCCACAAGTATTTTGTCACCAGTATCTCCCCATCTTTTTAGCTGAATTGAGACAGATTGGTAGCTTGTGCAATCTTGTGCTTTTTTCTATGTCAGCATCAAATTGAAACATTTACGCTGCATTGTGGTTAATTGCAGTGGCAACTATTAACTATTACCATCTGGATTAAATGCAGAAGCCAAATCTGTATTAATAACTCCTTCCACCTGGGATAAACCATTTGCAGTACCCAAGCAGGCAGTTTCAGTAGCATCAGTTCCATTTCTCTTGAGCCACAGGGCCACAGACTACTTCTGCTCTTTTAAACATCAAGAAGGCGACAGTTCACAAAGCTGTTGCCAAATGAAGCAAAGCAAACTTTCCTCATGAGTGCAAACCAAAGGTAGAAAATGAAAAAAAATAGGAGATGTATCCAAAGTTTATTTTAACTTTTACCAGGTTTGGACTTCTTTCCCCCCCAAGGTTAGGTGTTCCCAGGATTAAGAAAAGCTGAAAATCGTTGCTCAGTACTTTAAAGAGAGAGAAAACTATGCCTAAGGACTCTAAATCAAAGACAGATTCCTGTTCCCCTCACCTAATCCTTCACAGGAGCAGGAGAGAAAAATATGATGGTGGGTGGGCATTAAGGACCAAAACAGAAACATATTTTCCTACTTTGCCGGATAAATGCCAAAAACTTTTCATTGAGTAGCTCTGTGCTTTGCAAGACCCTCAGTCAAAGGCTTCCTCACTCACCAGCCAAGGAAGTTCCACCAATCTCAAACTGTTGAGTTCAGGTTAACCCAGCCCGGCAAACCCAGCCCGGCAAACCCAGCCCTCACGGGTGCTCAGTACAGGTGGAAAAAAACCAGACCGTCACTCATCTTAGAAGGAAAGGCTTCTCATCTCAGAACTCAATGCTTACCAGTCATTCAAAACCCTGAACAAAAATATACACTTTGATTTAATAATCAAGTGGAAATAGCCCCAATAAATGGGGCAGCCAAAATTGAGATGCAATTTGAAAATAATTAATGTTGGTAGGGCTGAAAGACAGCAGAGACATCTTTTATGATGCCGAGTTCTAACACAGGTTCTCATCTCGAGAAATCTGACTGGCATGGTTAATTTTCCACCCCCACAGTCCACCTGGTGTTCAGGAAGCGGCACCAGGGCAGATCCATGCCCGCGTAGCCGTCCCTGCTGCGGGGCCATGAGCACCCAAAGGGGCGGTGGATGCCCACAGGCAGGTGAAGTGCCTCACCTGTCCTGCTTAAACCCACAGGCAGCTGTGAATTACAGCCCATAATCTTGGGGAAGCTGGAGCTATAAAATACATGAATTCTCAGTTCAGAGTACACTCCTGACACTGGCCATCGTCGGTGACACACAAAATCAACCAGCTTATTTCCTAGACTTTTTTTTTTTCCTTAAGCAAGGGGACTTTGAAGTAATTTGCTCACGGGCAGCATGATCTTTAAAGCTTGCTCTGAACTCAGCTCATTCAAGTCCTGTTCCTATGTGAACACTTTAAATACAGCGCGTAGGTCTTTCTCTCCCCTCCCCAAAGTGACAAACAGTAATGATGGCTTGTGAAATCCAATTTTGCATTTTACTTCAAAGTATTTTATTTCATAAGCTCCTGAAGCTTTTTGTATTGATCCCAGTTAAGGTCATCTATCTGCCAGTTTCTCCTAGTCTTCTCCTCGCTGCTGACTGTGGCACGTCTGCCACCGAGGAAAATATGAAACTTGACAAATGGATACAGCCAGAGAACTTCTGAAGCAGTGTAAATGTCTTTCTGCATCTTCGCGGAGAAAGACATAAATCCAGGCTTATATAGTTATATATTTTGTGTACATAGAGACAGTTAAAACGGACCTAATATAGACAGGCCAGAAATGAATGTACATTTTAATATGTTTCTCATAAAACAAGTTTATATACATTTTATAGATGACACAGTTTAGACATATGAAAATATAAATAGGTATCAAACAAAAAAGATACCTATTTGAGTTCAAGCAAGCACAATTTAAAGTCATCTTAGCCATGCACTAACCCAAAATCTGCAAGGATATGGAGAAAAAAAAATCTTTATATAAATTATTACTATGGTCACAAGAGCTAGTGAAGGACCGTACCAAATTGTTCTGACTTCCCAACAAATCAGAATAAAATGCCTTTTGAACTAGATGGCAATCCATTGAATTGGAATTATACATTAGGGCTACAACTACCATGTCTGGAAGAGATTCAAACCCCGTAAAGTCACCTCCAGAAACCGGGCATGACCTCCATTTTAAAGAGTAAAGGGTGCAGTAATTTGGGCCGCTGCTTTTGCTTTGTTCTCATCTGTCCCGAGAGCTCCAAAGGGAAACTGCAAAGGCAGCAGGACTTCCACCGTGCTGATTTGCTGACGTCCTACTGCCGATAGGAAGTTACCTCGTTGTAAACCAGCCACAGACCGGCCTCCAAGCCACGACTCTGCGCGGTGAGCAGGCACCACCGCTGCGGCCGCCAGGGAGGGGGCTGAGTGGCAAAGATCAATGAAAATCTGATTCTTCCCAAAACTAGGAGCTGAGCTCTGGGGTGCTGCTTCAGATCCCATTCTGGTGACTGTATGGTCACACCATTGCCCATTAGAGCCTTCTCTCTTTTCATCTTTCCATTGGGAAGACAGGAAATGGGAAAGAGGAGCAGCAAAATTCGTGCGCACAGAAGAGCCCTCTCCCATGCTGGCTCCTCAGCCTTTTAAACACTACTGCCGAGTTCGTTTTACGATGTTTATGCTACCTCAGTTTCCTCATAAATACTGTTGAACTGGCATGAGCAAGACCAAACCACCACCGTTCAGACCGACAATCTGATTTTCAGTTTGTTTAGACACGAGGCACATTACAACCGTTGGCAGCCGCTTGGTGCAAATCACAGTACTGGGCGCATTCATGAACTATGGGCTTTCTCCAGTGCTGGCAGCAGCTGAGGTTATGCAGGGATTTAGTGGTTGGGGGCCTGAAAGAAGGAAGTTCATCTTACACCTGAAGGATGAGTCTTGGTCTAACTGCTATATTGTGGCTGAAAAGCCCATAAAGAAGAGATACTGGTGGAATCCCAAGAGAGAATCCAGGTAATTAGGGAACGAGGTGCAGCAGGTGGAAGGAAGCATTACAGTCTTTGTAAGCTGATGATGGGAAGCTCACATGCAGCAGACAATCGGGCAAGAGCAAGAAAGATGTTTTAGCTTCTGCACAAAGATAGATTAATGCCAAAGAATGAGATTAGGTGCTCACATTCTATTGGGGAGATCTTTGGGTTCTGGCCCTAATACTAGAACATCTTCTAAATACCTTGTTTTCAACTCAGCCTCTGTGGGAAATGAAAGAGCCTCTATTTGTGTAGTATTTGTAGCTGTTTAAAATACTTTTTATGTCTGTGTTTATTTGATTCCAACTTGACATGCCAATTACTAAGAGTAGCATTTAAATGACTAAAGCATTTGCAAAAGAGACTGTATGCATCTCCATTTCTTTAGGCAAAACAACAGCACAATCGTCATAAGTGTTGGAACATCTAAACTTGAATTTCTATCCTAAAATATCCAATTATTTCCCCGCTAATTTGTAAGAAGGTTTTCTAAGGAAAAGTCCTTTACAAAAGGTTCTCAAATAACAAAAAGCCCCATAGCTCTGTCGGATTATTCTGTTTGCTGCAGCGTGTTGCACCAAACACACACTCCCAGACAGGTTATGCAGCTCTAGGGGCTCCCATATTTAAATAATCTCTGCCCGTAGTTGATATTTCTCTGCTTTTAAAGTGTTGTAATGCTGCATTCTCTCAAGATCACTCAAAGTTGAATCATACACTCTGTCACTTTAGCAAAAGAATAGCCTAATTAAAAAGTAAAAGGTGTTTTTTGCCATTTCATCCTAGATGAACAACTGAAATGGAAGGATGAGAAGTTCGGAAGAGTAAGACAACATAATGCAAAAAAAAAAATAATCCAACTTACCCCTCTACATCATATTTCACAAAGGAAAATAATCTATTGTCTCTCCAAAGAAAATGGCCCCGACTGTACATCTCTTGTAGAACAGAAAGAAGAGCAAACCTGAAATTATTCTAAATGTTTCACGTGCCTATCGATTCCTTCAAGTTACAAGAGCTAAACAAAGACAGAGAATCACACTCTGACCCCTTTAAAAACATCAAAGTGCCACACTATCAGTCCTGAATCTTCCTCACAATCCAACCTTTGGTGATTATGTTACAGTGCAACTGATTATTCATAATCTGTCCTGAAACTACAAATTATTTATTGATTTTTCTCTAATATTATCAAGTTCTAAAGAATAATTACTGGTGTAATAGTTAGCCAAGTTGTTATGAGAATTGTAAGCCCTTTTGGTTAATGCATGGCATATGTCTGAGGCATTCAGCTAATTCACATATCTGTCTGCACTATTAATAGAGAAGGTTACATGCCAATTATCCAGGGTTCAATCAGCCTGTTAGGATACAATAGCTGCAGTGTTCACACACTTGATGTGCCACATTCCTCACAGACATTATAAGCAGCTGGTCCAGATAAGACCACTGGGGCTTTAATATTTAGGAATCACTCCTTCGTCCAACCTGGATTGCGATTTTTTTATTGTTAGGTTAACTGTGGTTCTTTTGTTACCTCTAATCTCTCTTTTTTTAAAAAATTATTTTTAGATTCCGCAGTATTGAAGTCAACTGACATTTCCCTCCTGTTAGGAGGGAAAACAGACCATTGTAAATGGCTGTAGCAAACCCGTAGACACAATAGATTCGGGAGTTCTCCAAATTCCCCCAAACTAACAGCATTCTTCTGTCGTGAGGAGGCATGTTAATACCTCCCGTAGCACCCAAATCTGCAAAAAAGAGCACGTTGAAAAGACTGTGCCATACTAAATGCTTAATCTCATTTAATTATTTTGCCTGCTTTACTTAAAAACCAAAATAAATTTAAAAAACACCCAAACCATTAATTTAGGTTATTATTTGTCCCACATTTTTATTTTGTTATTATATTTTGGGGGACAGTAACTTTGGAAGAAGTATTCTTATTTAGTTTAGAGAAAGGTAAGAAACAGCATGCAAACAACCAATTTAGAGTGCCATGTTAGTGAAGCCACTGTGAGCTCGATTGGGGATTTCACCACATGAAAACCAGACATTCATCTGTTCCCATGGAGATATTCCTTCTCCCAGTCAATCAGGGAGCTGTTCAGGTCAAACAATAGGCAGTGGTTCCTTTTCTCATCTTACAAATAGATACCCCCTCCCTCCTCCTCCTTCTATTTACGGGTATTCTCAATAACATTTAAACACCTACAAAACAAGCAATTATATTTTCAAATGATAAGGAAAAAGTGTTTGCTGAGATTTTTCCAAGCTTACGGAAAAATTAAGAGGGGCTTGAATTAAATAAAGATGAGGCCATCCTGGACTCTCGCACCCTAACCTTATGTGTGCCCTGAACTTTTTTACGCAGAATTTACAATATTTATGTAAAGGTAAAATGAAGATTATCGTCACAGGACGTGAGCATCATTTGTTGCCAGGCCACCCTAAAAGTACATGAAACAGTCTGAGGTAATTGCGTGTAACTTTTTAACTGGCAGAACAGAGCTAAAAGAAAGGCACCACAGAATAATGCTGGGGAAAATGCAAAGTGTGGTTACTTACAGAGCCATTAGCTATTTCCTGAAAATAAAGAAGCACATAGAAAGCAGTTGTACAACACAGAACAGAAGATGGAAATGAGGTTTTTGACTCTGCTGCTCCTGCTCAGGTATTTAGGGCAGGCTAAGGGACACCACGCCAGAGCACGCGGGGGAGATGCTTCATTACAAACTCAGTCAATTTAAAATTACATTTTTTCCTCACTGTTGCCGATTCATCTCCACAAATTCGTGCATTTAAACATATTGCTATATTATTCTATGTGTATTTGTAAAATTATACATTTTTATATGTTATTACTTAGGAAACTACTGGTGCACTTTTTCTACTCTTCAAAAATTCTTACCTTACACATGATCAGGTATTAAATTGTCTTCTCTCAAAATGCCTCTGTATGAACTCAGCTTTGCAAATGCCCTAACACTTGAGCACGCACAGTCATTCCACCTAAGGAAGAGGGCTGATGAACCCAAACTGTGCAGCACCCCGCTTCCCCTTATTGACATCTTCACAACCTGCAGACCATTTTTGGCAGAGCTGCTGAAAATTCTTAATTAATTTCTTGATTAATTCATCACAATGATGATTAATCCCCCATTTTTTATGCAAATGGCTGATTTGGCAGAGAGCAGAGAGCACCCAAAGGAAGGGAAAGGCCAGTAAAATTCCATAGTTATTTAACCATCAGGTAACTACTCAGCACAAACCTGCCTACAGCCCAACGCCAGTGCCCCTGCCCGGCCGGCAGGCAGAGAGACAGCTACAAAAAGAGATGTATTGCAATTGGATGGGGAGAAGACTGGGATTTATTGCGCAGAGTGGGAATCAGAATCATGTCTGGTGTTATGTTGGCAGGACAGGGGGATATAAGAGTATATAACACAAACACATACGAAACTGAAGCTCATTAATTCTCCTCAGAAGAGAAATTCCTTAAAAGAGGGTTTGCACTGAAGCTTGTGCTTGGAAAGCAGCATCACAGCTTTGCATGTACATGTGTAAGAGTTAAGTGATACTGACACCCTGCTCTCTGGCTGAGTGGCCATGCCTGTGTAATGGCAGTACTAGTACTTAATCACTTAATAAATTAACATAGGAAGGGAACTTCCCAGATTAAAAAGAAAAAAAGAAACAGCAAAGAATCTACACTACTGTCCTCCAAGTTCCTCCTTAAATACCGTCCCTACTGGGAGGCACCAGCATCTCTTCCACTGGACTGCAGAAACACGCATCCTAATACTCTCGCTGTCACATTGCGCTTCCCCTTGTTTTATTCACTAATTGTCTCCTACACTTCGAGGCTAAACTCCTGAGGAAGGCTGTGCGCACAATGCCTGCTTTTATGAGGGATTCATAGTGGGCCTCTTGGTGTTACTGTATTACAAATACTAAACAAAGGTAATCAGCTCCTGCCAAGGGGACGCTGAGACACAATCTAGCCCTTATAAAGTATGGCAGCGTTCGCCAACGCAAGCGGGTAGAATTTCAAAGTGGCATTAGCTGAACTAGAAATGCATTTACAGCAAACCATAAAGCATAGTTTTCCAACACGCTCTCTTAAGAAAATGATAGGAAGGAAACCTCGCAGCACAAGGAGATTGTTGTTCAGATGAAATCTCAAGGAGAAGTTTAAAGAAGAATTCGCGTTCAGCTCACTGAGTAAGAATAGAACAGGAAACTGCAAATGACACCAGTGGTTTGGATTGTACGATTAAGTAACTGCCCTCCTTTTTAATGAAGTCACTCAAGTACAACTAAACAGCAAAGCAAAGCAGTAAAGTCAATAGAGTTAAACTCTTTCAGCTTGAAACAAGCCTGGCCAGTTATACGGCTTCTCAGAAAAAGGCATTTCCATCCCCACACGGGGAGATTTCATTTCTCTGAACGATTGGGCTAGAACAAAGACATGTGAGCTCGAAACTGTTCCTTAACCAACTCTGTAAATAACCGNGGGGGGGGGGGGGCGGGGGAGGGGATAAATTATAAAGTCAAAGATAGTTAATAAACAAACAAAATTAAATTTCACGCTGCAAACGTAACTTGGTATTAACTACCCTTTGTGCCATTCAGCAAGAGCCCAGTGACTACCTGTTCTCGGCAGTGATTGCTCACCTATGGAGCGCAGCCCCCGTGCGCCAGTGCCCCCGCCGGGAGCGCCCCGCGCCGCGCAGGCACCGCCCGGCGCCCACCTGCCCTCACACCGCCCTTGTCTGCTGAATGAACCGCTTTAAAGAAGAGCTCTCTGTTTTTGCATACTGTAGTTAACCCATTAAAGGAACAATATTATCACTCCCTATGGTTTTTTTTTTTTATCTTTCCTCCCCGTTTGGAAGAAACAGTCCTGTGCAAAACCGAACTGCTGAGGGCTCTGTGTAACATCCTCCATCATCTTATTCAAACCAAATACTTAATACTGAGTAATTCTTGGTCACATATTCCTCTTTTGCCTTGATGCAAAGCTAAGAAATTAGATCATGACCTTTCACATCAGCAGCGTGGTAAACAGATACTGTGCCTGGGCTCACTGGCTGCAACTCGAGGGATGGACATGAGAACTCAGACAAATATGTGTGTCAATATATTCAATGATATTTTATTAAATGATATTTTATGATAAGGCCAATGGTTAAATAACATTATCAAGATGGAAGAATCCAGTCGTGGATTTTCTTTTTTACTTTTTTCATAGAGTATTTCAAATGCAGTATATTCTCTCAGGCAGCAGAAAGTGTTTAACTCGCTATGGCAAAGCAGGAGGAGCTGACAACCATAAAAAGGAAGTTGCATGTCATATTAAAAATGAGCTACAACTGTCTGTAGTATTAATAGACAAATAGAAAAAAGGAAAGTAGCAAACAAAACATTACCTGGAACAAAAATACACGTTCTCAAACCAAAAGCAGAACTTTTGAAGAGCTAGATCCTCAATTTGTGGCCATACCTAAGAAAAGGCAAAGCAAATCAGTGGACTAATTGATCCTAGAAGCAAACTGAAGCCTTGTTAGGGATTTTATGCTTGCAAAAGAGGGTGGAGGGAAATCAGGCAAGAATAATTAGTAGCAAGAAACCCTTCCCCTCCCAGAAAACCCCACATCAGGTCTGAGATGGAATTCACAAGAGAAATCCTGCTTCCACTTAAGTAAATAGGAAGATGCTGATTTCTTTCACTAAGATTAAGATCTCAGCCCAGGTGGTGGACTCGTTTCTGTAGGTACTGAAGATTTACTGCCCCTAACATAGAAAAAAACCCAAAATTACTAGTTTGCTTTAAGTTGAACTGGTGGGATTCTTAACATTCAACAGAAAAACATCTATTTGATGGAAGGAAACAGGCACTGCCATCAGAGGGACCAAGCTGGGGTTTTGCCAGGTGCAGTCTCTTAAACTATCAATGATGTCCTGATCTAAAGTTACAACTGCGCAGGAAATGCAGGCTCCCAGCCTGTCCTGGGCTCAGGGCATCCAGACCCCGAGAGAAACGTGCAACAATGAAGTCAGCAGCCATCAGAATGCATCCATCCTTTTAAAACAACATTTGCATTTTTATTTTGCCCCAGTGCAGCAGGATATTAGCATGAGTGTGGAATGTACACGTTTAGACTGGTGAAGTGGGGGGCTCAACTCCAGAGGCCCAAAACCACACACCAGCAGTGATTCATATGAATTAATTCTTGTATGCAAATTTTCTGATTTTTACTAGTCCATTATCTGGGAAATTCTGGGGAAATCCTGAATCCTTTGGCATCAGTAGTAAAAGTTCAAGAGGACAGAGCAAATATTTATACCAAAGACAGATCCCCACACTTTCTAGGTTCCATATTCCAGACTGTATTTCCAGGATGATGAAAATTGGGCTGAATTTAGATATCTTTATCCCTGTGTGATATTTATTCAAACCAGATGCCTTAAATTCCTTATGAATGCTTACAATAACTATTAATCAACTATTCATATTGTACAGATTGTAATCGAGTGTTCAGATCTGCAGTCTGCTTCAGATATCAAGAAACAGGGATTTTTTTTTAAACTTCCTTCACCAAAAAGGGATCAAAGAAAAATATGGTAAACAACACGTAGCTCCCATGAGCTATCACACACAATCAGCTTGGAAAATTCCTACAGAAAAGAAAATATTAGTAGTAATATCTTGTATGACTTGTGCTGGGTAGTACTCAGGAATCCCAGTGATGAATCAGGACCTCATGAGAATCCTAATGCAGACTGAAGAGGTCCTGTCCCAGAGGCACTGCAGTTTAGAGATTACAGGGCTCTAAATATTTAACTGCTTACTGTGGTGTGTTTTCTTTTAGAGCCAGTTAAGAAAATAGTACCTACAAGACAAATCGTACGGTATGTGTTCTTTCCAGTGACATAGTACCCTACAGACCACAGCTTCTGCAGCGTGGGCTTTTCATTGACCAAGCTGCGATGCTGAGGCTCTTAAGCTGAGTAACGTAAATATACCCTGAAATGAATAAACGGGGCTGACACATACTTAATCATACCCTGATGCATCGTTTGTGCAATCTTTAAACTTAGAAACAATTCGAACAATAATACAAAGTGTAGAGGTGTAAGGAAGAAGTATGCCATGGACTGCAGACCATGGGCAAACAACAGACCCGATGACTGTTCTTGGTTTAGAAGAATATGTAAACGAAATGGCCATAAAGACCCAAGCTTATGTGTGCTACATATTTACCTAAGCATGACTGCTCTGTGGAACAACCAAATCCCAGTGTATGCGGGAAATAAAGTTGTCTAACAGGATGTTATCAGAAGGAAATAAAATAACTCAGTTCCTTAGCTGTACTTACTACTAGTTGCTATTAATTTTCCTGAATACACACAACTGAGGCCTTCAACATCAGACCTAAATGACTGTGCACCGACACAGTCATTGATTTACTTTCAGGGAAAAAGGTAGTAAAGTTAGTAAGTGTATTAGATGGCTAATTAGTAAGCTTAATTGTAAAGCAAGCTGTTTACAGTAAGAACATGTTCACCCAAAATATAATGAATAATAATAAATGATATCCACCAATTCTTTAGACTCGGATAATAGCCTAAAGAAACTGAGGATATTACACAGTAGCAAAACCCCAACACTGAAAAAGCTCCTCATTTCCTCTCAGGCCCTGGCCCTCTCTTTGCAAATGTGGAAAAACATATTTCTAAGATGAATGTCTTTTGTTGCTGCAGCATGATTTCATGATTCTAATGGTACCACAAGCACAAGAGGAGAAAGAAGCAGTGCTAACGTGCGCTGGCTTTCATCACATGCGTGAAAATAATTCTTGTAATATACTTCTGTGTGAAGAAATGGAGATGCTTCAGATAAGCCATTGATTGGAGTGTCATATCTGAAGCCCAGTTGTTACATTTGAATTTTATTCTAATTCTTTTGTTGCCTCATAGTCATTGTTTTTGTATTAAAAACAAAATAAAAAAGATTAGTCTTCTGCTGAATTTTCTCAAGCTGACTCTTCACCCCATGAGTGATAATTTGGAAGGTTAACTTCTATTCAGCTGTTTTGGGTTTTTGTTTTCTAATTTGCACAACTGAAAGTCAGTCAGTCAATAATCGGGTACACCAGCCCTGACTCAGCCCTCAAGTATGTCAGTCTATCTTGGGTGTGACTCCGCGGAACTCAGTCCAGTACAAAATTAAAACAAAAGTGAGCGTGACGGGTACTGTGGGAGCCCGGTGTGTAACAGCCGGGGTAACACAGCAGGGATCGAGCCCATGCCGAAGAGTGCCCTCCCCGATTTTCCGGCGGGGCGCAGTGCTCCTCAGCCTGGCAGAAGTGTTTCCCACCTCCCCAAGATACAGAGCACGGGGAAGAGCCGAGCTCTCAAACCCAGAGCGTGTCACCGCTAAAACATCGTGTGCACGCACCTAAGAGAAGCCGGCAGACAGCAGCAAAGCCTGCTGAGTTCAAATAAAAAAAGTCTGCAAAAGGTCAGGGACAGCGAAAACAGAAATCTGCCAAGTCCTGCCTGCCTGGTGGCAGACACCCTCGTTTTTTGGTTTCATCTTTAGGCAGCTGTAAAAAACAAGCCCCTTCCCTCCCCCTTCCTGGCGGCGCAGGCGTTTGCGGCGTGTTCTGCTGGGACGTGAAGACTCTTCCTCATTCACAGTCCCGCAGCGCAGCGGGACGCCCGGGAGAAGCGGGATCCAATTAAGGTGGGGCCCAGCCTTACCCAGAACCTCGGATCCATGGGAGAGGCAACGACACTGTCGAGCTCTTGCAAAATAATGAAGGAAACTGTTCTTCATATGAGAGGCCACTCCTGGCTGTCAGAAAAGAAAAAAAAAAGTTCATTTAACAGCACAAGAAAGTGAAGGTTATTTTATTTTAGGCATGCCAGTGTAAAACTAAGCATTTTAACTTAGACTTGCTTTGAAAGGCATAAAAACTAAATAGGATCACAACTTTTCATTAAATTGTTGCTTAAATTGTTCCTGTTTTCTGGTGTGCAGTTGCTCAGGCCCCTGAAAATTTGGCACCAGAAACAACTCTCAAGAATATAGCTTTCCACTTATAGAAAGGCTATATATGCTCCCCACAGAGAGCCGAACCTAAAGCTGAGAGCACGCTCTATAGTGCCGTTAGATTGTCATCAGTGCTTGCACTGGGGACTGAAATGTGAAGAGTATGCCAATTATTTTTTTTTTTTACTTTTTTTATTTAATAAAACCCAGTGAACCATGTGCTTAACGTTAAGCGCAAATTTAAAGTGCTTAAGGAAATAGGAATGGCTTAACGTATGTCTTTGGAAGGACAGAGTTGATAAGACAGATTACAGTTTTACCACAGAACTGACACAAAAATGGATTCAAAACCTCGTTTGAACTAGAACCAGCTATAACACAATCTTTGTCTACACCAAAGGCTTCTGGCTTCGTAACCAGCAAAACAGATTTTTATTACATCAGTTTCCCCAAAAAATGTTAACTGTGCCTTCATACCATTTTTGTTACCCCTTCTGAAAACAAATCATAAAGTCTTATTTATATGGTTCTGACATCCTTGGTACAGACCAAGCGGTGACTTTAAACCACTCCAGTTATATTAATATAACTTCATTGATGACTTCATTTTGGAAAGCAGGCAGCCAGCTAGGGACAGTTGTGCAACAGTAATTCCGTACGCTCGAAAACTGGCCGGTGTAGGCAAGCCCACGTGGCTTCTAGCCCTGGCATATACCCCCGGAGCGTTGGCAAACGGGGTTTCTGGGGGAAAGAACTTGTCTTTCAGCATTTTACAGTGTGCAGCTCAAAAGCTCCTGATCCATGACTGCATGGATTAATTAATATTAATCATTTCATTATTAATAACATTATTAATTGGGATGCTACAGCTAGTCCCAGCACCTTCTCTCCATTGCAGCCTAGCAGTAGCCCTGCAGAGCTCCGTGCTGGCATGATCCCGAGGGACAGCGCAATAGGTGTGAATGGGAAAACACACATAAAACGAGGGCACAATAGGGTACCCTAAAAGAGCAATATAAGGAGGACCCACCTATTCGGGCCAAACGTGCCTGTCTCCCCTACTTGTCCTGCCAAAGCAATAGTGGAGTGGGAACTCAAATCACTTGGTGGGGTCGGCTGGTGCCAAGTCCAAGCTCAGAAAAGCATTTTTGGGGATCTTCAAAGACAGCAGGCACAAGCCCAGCTGCACATGCAGCTATTCCCTCGCCCCAATATGCCAAACTGACCCCATGTAAGTAAAGAGCAAGATTAAAGCAGTTCAGGAGTGACCAGAGGTGCCGTTATCTGGCCAGAGGAGAGCAAGCAACAGCCTCAGGCAAGAAGTGAGGAGCCTCATCCACCAGCTCAGCCACAGCCAGAGCAGCACATTTGTCCCTAATCTGAGTTTCTTTCCTTTTCTGCCACCCCTCTCTCTCCCCTACCAACACCAAAAAAAAAAATAAATATATGTCAGTATTAAAATTAGAGGTTGTTAGGCAACTTAGCTAAATTTATATCCATACTCAGCACTCTACTGCTTCCTTAAGGGAACAGCTTTCCTATCGGAGGGCTGTTGGGTTACATCTATCATTCTCTTTTCCAGCCTGTACAATGGTAAACACCTGTTCATTTAGCAGCTGATGGAAGACATAATAGCTGTGTAACTGTAAATAGTCAGCAGCTGTAAATGTTGATGCAAATCATACCTAAATGACTGAAAGAGCTGACAGAGCCTATTATGCATCCTGCGAGCAACGCCGCTCCGCTCTCATGGCATTTCATTTTTCCTGAGCAGTGACAAGCCTGGTTTTGCTCAAGTTAGGGGATGGAAGTACATTATTAGATCTAAGAATCTGTAACACCTTACTGCTGTGGTTAAGGTTTTAAAGTGATCTTTTGATAAGAATTACTGCGCTCTGGCTCCTGTCCCAGCTCCGCTGAGGGCAGAGGCTGAAAGACGTATTTGAAGTTGCAACGCTAGAAAATTAGTTGCGGGTGGAGAAGAATGGCGAAACTGCCTGTTCTAACTGAAAATGACACTAGTTTCGAAAATATCTATGGTAACAGCGTTTAGCAAAATCATTTGTAAAAACAGATCAATGCAAGCAAACTACCTCTCCCAGGAGTTTTTTGGCTCAATGCTTACCATGCCAAAAGGGGGACCAGGTTTAACTGAAACACACGCACATGCACACACACCCCCCACACACACACCACCCCCCCATGCTGCTTTTCACAGCTAGTAGGAAGTAGCCTGGTTTAACAGATAAATCACTGGGGCAGAGTTCAGGAAGCTTTAGCTCTATCAGTGCTATTAACTGAAGTCGTGTCCCGCTCCCCAGGAAAGGGCCCTCGGGGTGCTCGTGATGTGGGGACGGGGCAGTGCTCGCTGGGCACGCGCGCTCTCCTGGCACCCTGACATTTATCCTATCTAGCTGCCGTGTCTCCCGAAGGCAATACCAGCAGTTTTTTGTACAGAGGAATGTTTTGCTGCTGAGGGTCAAACGTGTTTTTCAAGCAGTTCTTCAGCTGTGGCCGTGGCATTTGTCCTTCCACACCGGAGCCACTGGAGCTCACCTCTACCAAACTTCTGCAACGAGGGGAAAAGCTGATCCGGCATCACCAAAACACACTGGGGAGTTCACACGGAGGGCACAGTGGAGATGTGTGGCATACTGCTGCAGTTGCTGCTCCCAGTGAAGCCATCCAGGGTCTGGGCTGCCACTGGGAATGGTGGTGCCACCTTTCCTTGTCCTTCCTTGCTGGTGCTCGCAGGGATGCCAGACCGGGGAACTGCTCTGGCTGGGGATGAGCCCAGACACAGGGAGGATTTATGCCAGATTAAAGCTCCTGTAAAACCACAGCCTGAAGGCTTATATTTGCATTAAAAATGCCACCCAAAAATGTCATAACCTGATTCAGCACGACTATATTGACAAATATGTCTTCTGAAGACCTGCCCAGTATTTTGTAAACCTTATAGAAAGTGACTAAATTCATCTAAATTCAGAGACACAGGTTGAATATGTTGCTGCATCATTCATTGCCCAGATAAAATATTTATGAGCAGGGATTTTATTATTGCATTATCTGTTTTTATAAAGTCTAATTTACAGAAAGAAACCCATAAAATAGGAAATCACATTTTAAAGCACACTTCTTTAGCAATAACTGTTACAACCTTGAGAATTTTACCTTTTAACCAATGATACAATGTTATCTGTGACAACACCAAAAAGCTGTAAACCATAATTACTTGCAAAACATTTTTTGTAAATGTTTTTACACTAAATATTGTTCATTTAAATACCAATTAATTAATTTAATGTCATAAAATAATATGTTATAAACAACCGTGTTCTCTAACATCTTTAAGCTGCATTTAAGCTGCATGTCGTCTTTTTTTCTGGCTCCCTCTTCCTCCTACTCCAGTAGTGTCAAATTGCATTGAAGTCAATTAAGAACTGCTCATTTATTATACACACCTTGTTAAAGCAAGAAGGATAATTGAATGCCAAGACTCCCTTTCCTTCATGTCCATGATTTAAAGTAACACGATAGGTAATAAGGATTTTTCAGATTAAATGCCTTATAAATAGATCTATAGGATTTTTTTTTAAAAGGCCCCATTGTAAGAGGGCACATTTCTTTGATTTTAACTATTGAAGTGTGCATTAACCTGTGGGGCTGATGTTGCAGGGACAGGGGGATTAAGCCCCTTTTTGAATTTCTGCAAGTGAAAGGTTTTATTGGAGGAGGAGAACGAGGAGGGTGGCAAAGGCAAAAAGACAGCTGGGGAATGAATGATGAGCAGAGTCCTTTGTGCCACCATTTGGTTTTAACACTGGGATTGCTGTGAAATGGTGGCTGTTGCTAATGCAGTGGCAGCACAAAAATATCCCAGCTGTGATCCCTTCTGGTAAAGCAAGGTGATGTAAAAGGAGAGAGAAAAAGAATCTCTAAAATATCTTTCTGACAATTATTGCTTTTGACAATTATGAGTACAGAATGAAAAATAAACTTCTGTCTCTTATGCACGCACGGTTCGGTCCACCTGTGCTGTGTCAACATTACCCAAAGGACTAAGGGTGGACTATTTAAAAGTGCACTCTGTTGCAACACCCAAACCTGGATTCCATCTAATTACTTTGAGTTATTAAATAATAACGTCTAAGAGATTCTGGAGAGGTACCTTGGACCCAGACTCACGGAAACAAGTTCAGTTTTACTGGCCTGAAAGCGCATGGAAGGCCCCAGTAGCCCCTGGGTAGCCCAGTAGCTGCATCTGGGCACGGGTGGTTTGTCTGTGGGTCAAGAAGTCTCCCTTTTATAAGAATCTTCCATTTCTTAACTGTCTTTTGCCAGAAAAGGAGAAAGTTTTTAAACATGAAGTATAAGCACTTCCCCCCTTTCCCCCCCAGTGCCTGTTTTCATATTGCTTTTCTTTTACACCACTTTTCCCGTACAAGCAAAAATCTGAATAGTCACTTTTTCCCCCCCTGAGGAATGTACATAGAGATCAGATAAAGTAAGTCTCAGACTACTGAAATTTGCACCCATAAATTACAGGTCAGACGAGAAAGCCTTGCCCAAGCCACGCTGAAAAACAGCTCCTTAAATGTTCCTTCCTTCGAAGCAAGAGCAGTCTAGTTCATTCAAGGTGACTCATTTAAATACATATTTAAGGCCAAATGTCATTCCACTATTATTTATTAGCTGAACTCAAAGTCCCCAAACAGAATTGGAAAGCCACAATCCCAAACTAGAGGAGTTTGCAATGCACTCGCTACGGATTTATTTTGCTGTTTCTGAGAGAGAAATTTACTCCAGAGGCTTTAAAATACTAATTCTCAGGTGTAATAAAATTAAAAAAAAAACCAAACACAGCACAACAACCTTCTTGAAGAACAGTTGCCGGTTCCACATACCAGCTGCCTGGTAAAGTTAAATATGCTGGATGTGTTCTCAACCAATACGAAGCAATTAAGCTCGATTGTGGTTTAATGATTCTCCAAATGCCTTTTTTTTGTTCGGTTCCTTTGTCCTGAGGGTTCTTCCTATCACATCGGCCCCAACCGAGGGCGCATGATAAAGTGCACATGTTTGATTGGGAGGTTTGAATAAGAATTCATTCCTAACAGTTTTTTTCCCCCTCAAGGAAATAATGGTATGAAGTAAATAAATAAACAAGCAAATAATTAAGAAACTGCCTCTGTTCTGTTTCCTTGAAGAAAGCAGAGCTGCTTCCCCCCCCACCACCTTTTATTTTTATTTTGCTGCTTTTCTCGTGGGCCTCTTCCCCAGAGAGCCCCTCCTGGGCAGCGGGGCAGTTTAGTGTATTAAAGGTTTCAAATGCTGATGTTTAAATGTTTTCAACGAATATGTTAATTACAATGGACAAGCCTTTAGCACTCTGCTGAAACAGCAGCCTGAACATTGTGTATTTAGCAGATTCTATAAGGTGATGACAGCTCACAAGGAGTTGATAAACGCCATTCCTCAGGAAGATAAATGTAAACCAAACCTCAAACCTCTGGCAATTTATTCACAAATCCAATTATTTTACAATAACATTTTAAATTTAAGGGACTGTGAATTTTAAAAAGCAACAATAGAACTTGGGCTCGGCTTTTATTTATAAGCATTGAGAAAAACATGATATAAAATGCAGAAGTCAAAACAAAAGAAGGTTAGGAGGAAGACATTAATATTCTCTACTTATATGGGTTCCAGCTCCCTGCTGTGATGGCTTCACGTGCTCCTCGTAATAACTGACTCCGAGCAAGTCCAGAACTGCCGAGCAAGTCCCTATCTTTTTCAAAGTAATAATCTCTTTAAAAGATTTGAAGGAGCAGGTGGATTTCAGAGCTTGTCTGGCTGGAGGGCTACAGCATAGCTGCCATGAACACGCTCCCACTAACGCGGGCTCTTAGCTTCGCCCGGACCTCCCAGCCCAGATGCCCCACAGCTGGCCGTAGGATTTGGGCAGCCATGCAGCTTACAGGTGTCAGCCCTTGTTCGTCAGACCCTGACAAACACAGGAACCACGAGAGGAGCAACCGAGCTTTTTTTAAAATACAACACTTCACTTAACCACCCCTGTGCTACTGCAGAAGCAGCGGTTGCCCAAGGGTGTGAACATTCTCTCACTTTCCAGGCATATGGTCACTGGTGACAATACACACCGGATCTTTCTTGCATTGATCTGCACATTACAGTGTCCCCATGCAAATATTTGGTCCTCAGGACCATTCAGTGGAGTCAGGGCAATACCTGGAGGATGTAGTTCTATAAACGATTTTGGCAGCTTTGTACAGCACCATAATTCTGCTCAAAGATGTTTCAGGGTCATTATGGCCTTCTTACATATAGATTATCGTACCATATTATGGTATATTATTTAAAAAATGAGACAACTTATGTTTTACTAGCAGACTAAAATATGCCTTAGTAGGTTTAACTCTCTGTGAAAGCCTCAGACTTTGGTCATGAGAGTGCTAGGTGCAATGGGTGCAATTCTCTAGTAACTTTAGAAGATGACATATGTGGGAGCCATGAAATGGAAGTTGCTGACATGAAAACACAAAAAAAAAACAAGGAAAAAAAAGGGGAAAAAAAGAAGAAAAAAAAAAAGAAAAAAAATAACCATAAGCCCTGTTGCTTTCTTTTTGAACATAACTGCATGTAAACACAGCAAGACAAAAGCCCCGCGCAGGTATTGGAAGATGTTTGGTCAGTTGTGCTGTGTCATACTATCGGCACATACAGATCTGCCTTTTTTTTTTTTTTCCTTTTTTCTTTCTTCTCCAGTGTTCATGCCCTTAAGTGCTCATAGTTTTTTGCATACCTGAATCACATAAGCTAAATATTTGCTGTGCTCATACAATGTGGGTCAGTGCAGGATCAAAAAGTTAAGGGCCTCAATTCAGAGCTCTGCTTTATGAATCCTGAAGTTCAGTTAAGTGATTTTTATTTTTTTTTTGGCACTAGTTCTAAAAGATTAATCCTTTGGATTGTATATTTTCCAGAACACCTCCTCTTGCAAAAAAAGCCCACTCCATAAAAAATATGGCCTGCTTCTTGAGAATGCTGTTGTCAATTACAAGAAGAATAATTGTGTTTTGGGATAGACAAGGAAACACTTCTGTGCTGGGATGTCAGAAACTGAAACCGTGAATAAATAAGACATGGAATAGAGACCCAAGATATACGTAAGTGTGCTTCAAGTCATGACAACACGTTACTCTGTTATAGCTTTCATGGAATCAAAGAAATTGCACCACTGATAAATCTGGCCCACTGGAAGGACACATGCTCAACCTGCTTTGAAAACCCTTCAACTGGTACGGAAACACTGGGATGTTCCACTTGTGGATACAATATACCCTCACATCATTGCATTCTCAAATTCATCCTGGGCTATTTTTTTACTACTAAAAAATCAGTGGAGCTACATCTGCCTATCGGAGCCTGCCGGGAAAGGACGCGTGTGAAGCTGTAAGGGGGTCTGTGCTTTGAGCAGGCAGTGCTTGGTGCAGTCCCAGCCGGGCAGCTCAGAGAGCACATAAAGAAAACCTGCCATAGTCCAGGGACGAGGTCCCTGAATACTCTTGCTTCTGCAGTGCCACCCCAACCACCAGCTGTACCTTGGTTAAAATACACTTTTTATTAACATTCCAAATTGGCAATTATACGTAACTGTGTTTATGTGCTTATATAAGTGTAAAATGCTCGTGCAACCATCATGTGAGGCTTCTACAGTGAAAATTTTATCTTAATTCATAAACCTAATTTAATTTAATTATTATATCTGTTAACCAAGCAGAACCACATCTGAGGCAGAAATTTCTCATTCTGATTTCAGGGAGCATGTGATGAGGGAATCACTCACTCTACATAGTTTAAAATTCTTTCATACCAATTGCTCCACTTGTTCAGCTCTAGTGGAGGTTTGAAATAGGTGCCATGCTCATGGACTTGATTCAGACAGACTTTGGACACACGTTATGTGAAACCACTTAGATTTGACACTTTTTTTTTTTTTTTAATCGACATCTTAATGACTCATTTGGAGTGCTTGCACACAAACTCACACAAAAACCCCTCAAGCAATGACTTACAGTAAAAATGTTTAGGGTATGTGTCAATAACTGTAGAATGGGTAGCATTATAATTTGTTAAAGGCTATTTGGCGTCTGGGCAAGATTTCTGACTAAGAAACACTTCCTATTATCTAAAATATTTTGGGGTATTTTCATTGGGAAAATTTGAAACATATTGTCATCTACTGCGTCTGCCTACAGAGGGGAAATTTCGTCATTCCCACTGGTGTTACAATTTGTTCAGCTGCATGCATGAAAGGTGGGAGTCTCTGTTTAGCCAAAGCTCTACTGAATTTCAGCATTTTTATTCTACGTCAGCTGCTTTGACCACAGGCAGCGGAGGCCAGTTCCTCAAAAGGTGCTGTGCAGGGTTTGTTACTGAAGCAGTTTTATCAGGGAAGTTACCGATGTCCACGTGACTGAGGTAGAAGCACTGAAGCACAGTTACATGATTTGCTGAAGATCACAAGTTAATTCAGTAACACAGAATAGAATAGAGACTTCCTGACTCTGATTACAAACTCTATGGAGTAGTCTATTTCTAATTAATTTTTAGTTGGCATATGCAGCTTCTGTACTCTGAACAATGCGGGGTCTCCCAAATTCCAGCTAAATATTTCATCCCACTCAGGGCACATAACTGCTTTCTAATTATCCACCCTATTTCTCGGTGTAATATAACACTGGAATTCACTTCAGTTGTAAGCATCCTATTTTCCGATTGTTGATTTTTTCCCATATATTAACACTTCAAACTTATGAGACTTACGGCAAAAAATAACATTTATGTCCTGATTTATATGACATCTACTTTAACTGTAATGTTAGTAAGAATGGCAATAGACAAACAGCAACATGAGCATCACAGCTGTAAATAGTGTATTACTTTGCATAAAAATATGTTATTTATTATTGTCCAAAAACTCCCACGCATTAAAATATTTCTTAGCCCAACCGTCCCTACTGAAAACATTTATAGAAAAAGCTTAGTTTCTAACTAAGAATGATATGTTACTTTTGTTTCGTGCAAGTACTGTATCTAATACTGTGGCTGTTTAGATCTTAGGTCATGGAAAGAAGAGAAAAGATATTAACATATCAATGAAACACTCTCCTCAGGAGCCATGGAGTGGGAACAATATTTGCATCTACAGTTTGTTAACAGCACAGGCAAAACTGCTAGTGAAAATTCTTAAATTAGGGTTTAATGTGATGGTCTCTGCTTTCAAAAGAGAAACAAAAAGCCACCACAAACCCCATGTGCTCAGAAGTAGCTTGTTCTGTGTAAATATCACCGTAAATCACCAGTGAAGACCTGAACCCCTTTTGGTTGCAGGGAACAAACTCCTATAATAACTGTCTTGCTGCAGTCGTCTCGGGCTCTCAACTAGGAAAATTACACAGCTAATCAAAAGTAGAATTGCTCAAGATGAAGTAAATTCATTATATCACTTGTCTGAAGAAATTACTACTTCATACAGGTACAGAAATCACCATATCGAGTAAGACCTCGCTAGATAAGCAACTTCTCCCTAATGTTGGCCAACGTAACGTTTGGGATATTCAAGGATCTTGCGGAAGATCCCATCAATAACAGATTTGTTTTCTGACCCACATCTGTTAATACTGTCTTATGCCTTGGAGCTTGAGAAGCTATAATTTCTTTTCTTGCCCTATCTAATGTACCTATGGCTATTTCTGATACACATCTAACTTTTTTTGGCTTCAAGAACATCTTGTGATAATGAGTTCCATGGAATATTTGTGTTGCACTGCAAAAAGTATTTCCTTTAGCCATTTTAAACATGTCACTCATCTCTTAGCCACCTTTATTTATGAAGTACTTCTTCCTGAAATAAGATTGAACACAGTATTCCAGATGACATCACACCATTAACATTTTATATTTCATTTTCTATCGCACTCCTTATACGGTCTAATATTTTAAAAAAGAAATTGAAATCCTGACTGAATGCTGAATAGAGATCCCATTAAACTGTCCTCAATAATGCTTAGGTCTTTTTTCACACTTGTAGAGCTCACTGGGAAAAATAGACCTTTTCTTTGGAACCATATGTCAATGGAATTGCTAGTGTATTCACTAACCTTAGATATATTTAAGGATGTTGTTAGAATGAAAACAAATGTCAAGACATCAGAGTTTTTCACAAAAGAGAACTCGTTTCTGGAACACCCCATCGGCTTGCCTCATTCTGCCCAAACATTATCTTCTCCTCGGGACCAAAAAGCAGCAAAAGCTGAAGGGAATACGGTATTTAGGAAATTCATATTTAAGAAAATAAATATGACATTAGGGGACTGTGCATTGCCAATCATTTCTGAATCCCCTTAACTGGGTGATTTTACATAGTGCCAAGAACCTAGCTAAAATTTTAACTTTCAAACTACGAGTTCAGGGCCCAGTTTTCAAAGCGATGAGCACCCTTAGGTTCTACAAAAGCCACTGTGGACTATAGCACTTCATAAAAATCAGTCCCCATGCTGTTTATTTAATTCATTTTAAAAAGATTTTCTTTGCTTTAGTCCACTAACAACTAATTAAGCTGCCTCCAGATTAAGAGGCTGAGCCAAGAATTACAGGATATACCACATGCTTTCTCAAGGCAAATATTTACAGTTGTTTGTTGGGTTGATGTCTTTGACATCTATCTTCTACACATAGGCCATTAAAAAATGCAACATCACAAAAATCACCACATGACATTATGTGAAAGATCTGCTTTTTGAAAAGCAAGATGTATTCAACGCCAGCTTGCAAATTGTTTTGCAGATGCTATTTCTATAATGCTGGCATGGCTCCTTTTAGCAAGGGGGGTTGGTGGCGGGGGGGAGAGAGAAACATAAAAGAGTTAGATCAAAGATTCTTTTTTGGTAGGCAAAGGCTTCTGGCTTCTTTTTCCTAATAGAAAAAGTTTGTGATATCAGAGGAGACCGCACATCAAGCAGGGTTATGCAGCCCAGCTTTAGCATTCTCTTTATTCGTGCTTTGTGCTTGCTGCCGCTCCCTTGTCACTGTGTTGGTGTTTCATGGGGGCCTCTGCGGGATTTAGAGAACACAGGCAGAAAACGCTGTAGAAATAAAGACTTCTAGTAATTTGTTTACCATTCCTGTTAAACTAACCCTATGACTGACTGTCTTCAATAAGACTAATCCAGTGAAAGGCTCCAATGGCTTCTTGATGCTCTCAGTAATCAGAGTGCCCTTATGCCTCATGGTGGCATGGCAAACGCATCCCTGTGCGGGAGAAAGCAAACCCCTCAGAGCACCGCCTGTCCTCTCTAAAATCACAGGCACCTCTGATTTCAACAGAAGTCAATAACGGCTCACTCCTTTGGAAGAATCAGGCAGTTATGCAAACAGGAATTTAAGGTAAGCAGACATATGTATAGCACGAGGCTGTCCAAAGCGCTCCTCGTTGCCTCAGTTCTGCAGCCATTCAGGCTCAGGATAAAGCTCCCATTTTCTCAGCGGGCAATGCCTAGCGGCCACATCTCTGACCGAGGCGGTGACCAAATGCTTTCCCGGCAGGTTGCAGACGTGCAGCGTGACATCAGGCAGTTCCCGGTGTCCCTAGGCTGACTCCTGCCTCGCTGAAGGCAGGCAACTCCACTCACACCGAGTGGGATGCACCTCTTCCAGCCAGCTCGGCAAACGGAGTTTGTCAAGTTACTAAATATATTAAAGTATAGACTTCAAAAGCCTCTGATCAGAAGATGGTGCCAATGAAGGACACCATGCAAACAAATAAGCTAACACTGTAGACCTGTTTAAGAGCTGGAAGAAGTGTAGAGAAGATTTTTCTCTCCCTCACCCCCATGGTTTTCAGGAAAAGGTCTTTGAACTTCTTTATCTGAGCACTTACATTTTTATTACAGGAAATTAAGAGGCTGAATGATGTGTGATTCAACTGTAGATCCCTGGACATGAAATGAAGCCATAATAAAACATTTTAATATGAAATCAAAACCATAAGCTTGACTCTCTCCTACTTCTGACCTCTGCTCTATGCAGGGGCAAGTACATAGTGGGAGCCAACAATTGCTCCTTCGTTGTATTTCACCAACGAGTCTTTAGGCAGGTTATGTGCTGCTTTAAATTACAATACCGGCCACGGAGTTTCTAAGAGCAGATCTCTGTTGCATAACAGCGGGCAGCCCAGGGACCCCTGGCCGGTGTGTGCCCACGGCGAGGGAGGGTGGTCGTGAGGTTCTCCCCTAGCACATACTGCGTGTCTGCTCACACGCCTGGCTGGGCTTCAAACTCAACCCTGTGACTCCCAGTCCATTCATTTACTTTGCCCCCTCCTACCACAGTAAGATGAGACACTGAGAAGGTCTGAGATACAGATTTTGGTCTTAGCTTCAGAAGGATATAGTCAAGAAATGAGATTAAGCAAGAGAAGGTTGCTTCAAAGATATTTTTTTTCCTTTGAATACTGCTACTTAGGAAGAACAAATGCAGACACTTGGTGTCATGCTGCTGCAGCCTGAGCTGGCAGAGAACAA
>VUYV01000044.1:3715243-3816307 GCA_008711295.1 Anarhynchus alexandrinus
CAGACAAATGCTGACAATTTTTTTCTGACACTCAGGCTCCGTGAAATGACAAACAAGTGTCAGTGCCAACACAAGGGAAGTGGCAAAAACATATCTGTGCACAGATGAGGAAAACCTCATCATTAGACTAGGTACATGTTGATGTTACTGGTAAGGCAACGAGGAGAAGCAAAGCATCCTGCCTCTACTCCGTCCGGGAAACCGAACTAGGACACAGCATGTGTGCAACAGCACAACAAATTTACACTAACTGCTTTGAATTTATAATTGAACTGCAGTTGTAAATCTGAATAACTAATGGAAGAAGCAAAACCTCACATCTAGACTTCCAGAACAGTTCTCCAGTGGGTCATTTACTTCTGGCTTACTGGGCTGCCTGACCTCCAAGGGAGGGTTGAGAGTCACGCTGACATTGCGTGCTTTCAGCAGCCAGCTACACTGTTTCTCTCCGTCTTTGGAAGTCTGAACAAGCCACTCCAAGAGTTCTCTGGCAAATAAATCAGGTGTATATCTGTAAACTGAGTCTCATTTATTCATTAATTAAGACTGTAACAGAAACACAGGGGAACTCACGTGATGGCAGGAGGTTAGATTAGATGGCCTTCTCAGGTCCCTTCCAATCCGAGTTACCCTACAGCCCGAGGATCCTGTGAGAGTGATTTTTTTTCCACCTGCCTATGTTCACAACAGCGACTTTGGAGAGAAATTATTCACCTGTGATCCTGGAGAAAACAGCTTTTCCACTCTCCTCATGCAAGTCAAATAGGCATACAGTGGTCAGTCACGGGGGGAGGGAAGATTTTCTTCAGACACCTTTTACCTGGCATGGCTAACTAAACGGGACACCTTGCTCCTGTTCCTCACTCTTCATAGGGCGTCCCTCATTCTGCCTTTCATGTCAAATTTCTGCTCAGAGATCTGCTCCATATTCACGTACCAGGTCTTTCAGGCAGGCGCTTCCTTATTTCTTTATTAAAATGGAAATAACCAGGGTAAACAGGGACACCAGTGGTAAGTCAGTTTTATGCCACCTACATTGCAGAGTCAGAAAGTAATAGTTCAGAACACCCAGGACAAAAGCCACTGTCTGGCACCCTAAAATGAGATAGTCATCTGGGCACATTATAGCAGAAATGTAAATACAGGTGACTCAATGAGACACAGTGGGACAACTACGCCTTACGCAGAAGTCTGTACTTAGCTGACGTGGTATCTAAAGAAAGTGTACATTGCCAACACTACGAGCCTTGGTTACTCAGAGAAGCAACACCAGTAGCCGTGTCAAAGGCAGGCTGGACACTCACCCTGCGCCGGAGGGATGGCACCGTGTGAGAAAGCAACCTGAGAGGTTGGCTAACACTGAAAAGCGATACCCAAAGAGGGCAGAAACGAGACATGGAGAAGTGAAGTGATACAGAAACAGAGACAAGGAAATAAAGGAAAATTAAAAAAAAAACAAACAACAAATGTTGTTTTTCTGTTACTCAAATCTGAAGTGGTGGAAGTTCCTGTTCTGTGTAGTCTTTGCCGCCTTTTACACTCCTGCCATCACATATGTTGTCCAGAGTGCTCAAATTTATGGTCAGAAGCTGAGAGGATGCAAAGGACAGGAGGACAGGGACTGTTCTTTTGGTGCAGCACCTGGAACAGTGTGTTTCTGGTTTGTGACCAACAATTTAAAAAAAAAAAAAAGAGAAAAGACACATCTCTTGAAACAGCTGGTACTGCAGCATCTTTGTCACTGCTTCAGAATCAATTCATCCACCTGTAGAGTTTGGCTTTCCATTTACATTTAAAAGGATGTGAAATATACAGTAACAAAACAGTATTAGAACAAATAAGCCCGAGGAGACAACTGAAAGAGGAAGTGAAAGGCTTAAAAAATAAAAATAAGAATGAGACATAGCATTTGTCTCTGACAATATTTGCTGATATGTTTAAATTGAAATGTCATATGGAAATGGTGCAATTTTTGCCTTAGATAGCAGTGAATGTGTCTGTCAGATGCTTTCCTCTGATCCTCGGTAGTCCACATACAAATGCAACCGAGGACTTCTAAGGTAGGTAACCTCTTGTCAGCCTTCCAGGCATAATGCCATGAAGCCAAGGCTTTTCCATGCTGTGGAAATCTTGTAGTAGTTTTTATATCCATTCCAAATTAGAGGTGAAGGAGATTTGTGACCATCAGTGTTTTGCCATGAAACCTAATAAAGCCTCTATCAGCCAGCTGTGCTAGAAATGCTTTTCCCAACCATCTGACCAAGAAGGTCCCAAGTGCAGCTCACTTAGTTATTTTCTCTGAAGGCCATAATTGTGTTGGACCACAAGACCAGAAGCACATGGTGATATGCTGGTTTGCATGACTGACACATGCCTCCTTCCCAAACTTCTCCTCTCACATGGCAGAGAAAAGAGTGGCAACTACTGAGCCATGAGTGGTCTGTGGCCAACTCCCATCTCCACCGGGAAGAAGATAGCAGGATGCATTATTTCCTTGGTGTACCACTTTGAAATGGCTTGTGTATCACTAGCAGACCTGGCCTTGTGTTTAGAAATTCACAGTTCAGTTTACTCCTTATGCTACGATCGCCTCTAAAAGCCCTGAACTTGATTGATCAGAGTCGTAAGATATCCCAAGTCTTTCACAATCCAGGTAAAAGACTTGTAGAGAAAATCCACATACCAAATGCAGATACCAAACAGAAGGTAAAAGTCAGATAACAACCAGGAATAGGAACCAGTCTTCCCCAAATCCCGGACATCCCATGTTCACTAGATCATGGCCCGTGCATCCAGCTTGGACCAGTAACTACAGGACTCTTACTTCATATTGGAGCATCTACAAGCTGTCATCGAGTATTTATAGCCTCAACCAGACTTTTGTGCAATGCAAGCAGATTGTCAGGTATTACAGCGAGTTAATTTATTCGGGAGTTCAACTCTTCAGAGTTTGGGGAATGCTTCTCAATTCATCATCAAAACATCTCCTCAATTCATACTGCATATTTGAAGCCTCAGCCTGAGTTACTGTGGTTATCAGAAGCCCATTAACCTTTTCTAAGCACCTCTAAATCTATCAGCAAAACTCAGGAACAGAACTATGAGGATTATGACAGTTGTAATATAGAAGTTGTCTTTCCTTAATTTGAATGGATACATGCAGGATATATGGCTTTTTTATTAAAAAATACATTCTAAGAAGAAAGCTGAAAGGGTTTTTCTCCTGCTTACTCATTTTATTTAGATATGCAACTCCTAAACCTGAACTCTTGCTGGTAGATAGAGGCTTAATGAAGTGACAGTATCACGAGAGCCAAGAAGACCAAAGTGTAAGAGGCGAGAAGGGAAAGGATTTTTACGTAAATAACATATAATAAATGATGTTAATTTTGTTAAACACTGTAAAAAAATTATCAACTTGCATGTTAACGAAGGGACATTCTGGCAAAGTCCAAACTGTCCTGCCACTTCAAGTGATGCAAGAAACTACAATAAACATTTTCACACTTCTTCAGAGAGAACAAAAGCTTTGTTTCTGTTAAAAAACCAAAACACAACACAACCAAGCAAACAAACAAACAAAAGATAATAAATTATTTGAAATATTTTTATATATTATTACCTAGATTACTCTATTTTATATATGTTATTATATATAATATACTATTCTATATTATATTCTATATAATTATATTTAATGTTTTAGAAGTGGCTAGTTCTTCTCAAAATAAACAAAAATTAAAGGTCAACAACCCTCCTTTTGCCAACTGCCACTTTGTAGGCCTTTAAAATGAGAAAGAATAATTTTAAAAGCCATAAAAATCCTGTGCTGATCTTTTCAGTGTGTCTTCAGTTATACTGTATAAATCTCCTGAACAAATCCCCTATATTACACACCATCTTTATTTAGGAAGCCTTTCTAAGGTTATTTCTATGAGAAAGAAACTAGGAAATGACAATATTTGCTGTTGTTTCAGTACTGGGGTTTTTTTTATTTCTTCTAACGTGGTCATCTCTAGAGGACTGGAATGTACAGGAGCAACCCAATGCTCAGAAGAATAAAGTTCAAAAAGAATTTTATCACAGACCCCCAAAAAATGCAAGCCTGGTAATTTTTCCTAATTCCTTCTGCCAAGAAATAGAAATGCTTTCTGGTTCATTGAGCAAATTGGTGGGCCTGAATTCCAGAAATTCAGATATCCTCACAAAGGCAGCATTATGACCAAACAGGTTACGTGTTCAGAATTCTGGCCGGGTGCCACTTTGTTAATAAATACAAGTGTTGAATTCAGCTGGATTTAAAGATTGTGTTCTTTGCTTGAGCAAGTCTGGAAGTGCCAGAGTTGTAAAATTATCGTTTTAACTTGTGCTTTGAAACTCGGAGACGCAATCGCAGATAAAAACTGTCTCTGATCCTGCAAAGAGAATCAGATGGGCAGGTCTCACACTGAGCCCAGCTGACTTCAGTGACCTAAAACGGTGGTTTGCTGCATAGAACTATAAAAAGATTGCGCAACCTGTAACAAATAAACACTCAGATAAACTGCAAAACGTATTTAATCTGGATTTTCTTTTTTTAAATTCTAATTTTAAAAATAGAAGACAAAGCAGCAAAAAACATGATTATAGAGAAGAGCTAAAATTGTTTCTTTTTGGGTTCTCTGTGCTGATTCATTAAAAATCATTTAATTTTCTTCAATAAAATGAATTATATTCCATCATCAACAACAGCAGTCAATGAGAACGTCAATAAAACCCTCCCAACAGTTGTTTTTGGGGGTTTGTTTTTGGTTTTTTTTAGTTAAAGTACAATTGACTGATTGCTTTAAAAAAAAAATCTTTGTCTTAACTACACAGGATAACATTTATATTTTATACTACACAATGGCAGTTATCAGAGCTGAACAATTCCAGGCAAATGATGTATTTTCCTATCTGCTCCAGTTCATAAAAATAATCTGAATTACTCAAAATTTATTTGCTATTCAAAATTAGTCAGTAAGTACTATTTGCAATTAGTGGTTAATAATGGGACAGATTTTTTTTTTCCTGCGTGCAGAATTACCAGATCCATTTCACAGATTAAAACCTGAGGCACAGAAAGGCGTCTAACCCTGCACAAAACCAGCAGCAAATACCATCTTCCAGTTGGAGCACTGGACCACACCAGAGAGCTGCCAGGTTCTTTGCAGGTAACTGCCTGTGCACATTGGCTTAAGGAGAGTGTTGGTGGATTTTATGCATGCAGGTACGCATACATACATATCTATGCCAGCACTCAAGTTTTATCAATACCAGTTTCTACATACGTAAGGCTGTTAACAACTGGAACTTTGTTTTTAATTTGTTATTTTTAAACACATGTAAGTGCCAAGGAACTGCCATCCTAGAGGCAATTCCTCCTTCATCAGACATCTTAATTCTTCTAGTTGCTTTATACTCCCTTTCACTCTTCCTAAAAATTTGAAACTGCACTGGTATTATAAAGAAAGATAATTTTTTGCCCCTCCTCCTCCCAGTTCTGATACAGCTACAGACTCAAACTTGAATGAAAGCTATTTCATGAGAAAAACAATTATTTGATTTGAAATGACTCAAATAAAAATTCTGTTCTGAATGGCTTCAGGGAAAACTGTTCATAAAATCCTCTTGTTATTAGCAAAGATACTTTATTATTGGCATACAGTAATAAAAAAAAATACATCTGGACTCTTGCTGTCTGCAAGAAAGATATACAGCTCTTCCATCAAGTGCTAAATGCTCTGGCCTCTGGATTAAAGCATGTTCAGCACAGCATCGCTCCCTGTCGAAAGCCGAACCGAATCTTTACAACCTGTAGTAGGAAGATGCAGAGACGCACCTAATGGGAAATTTAGAAAACTCTTACTTTTCCTTACCTTTGAAATGCTTAAGTATTACAAGGAAGAGATACTGAGCATCTCCTAGAAGAACGTGGGAAAACTCCTGTGCTGAATGGGCCCCGGTAGTAAGGATGTTAGCTTAATCTTATTTTTTTTTTTGCTTTAAAAGTGGCTGTAAAGGTAGCAGTGCCCAGCTTGCCAGGGCACCCGGGCTGGCTGGCACCGCACCCGCCCAGGAGCAGGCAGCGCTTGTCAGGGTAAGAGGAAAGGCTTCTTCCTGTGCTGGAACCGAGTTTGGAGCGGGAGCAAACGCACAGTTTGAATTCTGGGTTACAGGGACAGCTCGAGCCGTTATTAACATCGCAGAAGTTCCTCACAGCCACTGAAGGATTTAATTGAAGCAGCCTAATGAAACTCTGCCATGCCCCCTTGCTTCTTCCTAGGGTCGGGACACATGGGGCTGGGGGAGGGGGCGAGAGGCAGGGAAAAGGAGGAAAACAAAAAGATCAGAAGTACATTGCTTATCTGAACACTTTGCTAGGTGCTTTTCATTACATTGTGGTAGCTAATCTGGTCAAAACAATCCAAAACATCTAGTGGAAGAGATCACTGTTTGCACAATGAAACCTTGCAAGACATTTGCTATTCTTTCAGACACCACCCACATACGCGTTTGAAGATTTCCACACTTTTTCCCCAATTAAGCACATTTAAAGTCGCAGATCCTCCAGCTGTACCTCCTCATTTACATTGCTACATGAAATCAACTCTTTGTAAATCAAAGTGCACGTAGCCATACATATGCACATACTTACACAGACAAAATGAAATACAACGTTTGCAGAAGTGCATGCATAGATTTACCGAGCTGTATATTTTACTTCTGTATTTGTATAGCTCAGAAAAAGGAACAGTGTAGCTTTAACATGGCTATGCTTATGATTTAATTCAAATACTTGGGAGATGTGCATATTACAACATCTCGTCGGAGACATGTTGTACTGTACTGCCTAAGAAGAGTGGGGAAGCATTTTTATCCGTAAAAATGTCACTCATGAGAGCTGTCTCACTGAAATGTTTTGTGCTCCTCAGGTGAGGATCAGTCACAAATAATAACTGGTTTGATATTTAATCAATGTCAAGATGCTGCTGGAAGTTAGTGTCTGTCGACAGCAGGGATCTAATGGATCTATTTTTACATTAAAAATACATGGAGAAAATTCTCTTATTCTAAGCTCGAACAAAAAGCTTTTAATTGCTTTACAGATGACTTGACTGTGTACACCACATCAGTGGGCAGAAAAAAAACCCAAACCTGTAATGACAGCTCAATGTCTATTTTTGTTCCAAGATACACTTGAATCTACAAGACAAAGTTCTGAGATATCTCTTTTTCCTTCCAAATTCACATTCTACTGCTCGGTCTTAGCAGAAGGCAGTGGGAACTAAAAGGGGAATCAGATATTCCACACAGCCTGGATGGAAGAATTTTGCTGTGGTGTGCCTTTAGATAGAGCTTTTATGGTTAACCTTCAAAAATCTCTCACTTTCTCCGCACTTCTTATCCTTAATAACATTTTCAGTATGAGCACCTCTATATTTAATTGCTGTAGTCAAAACAGAACCACAAGGATCTTAACACAGAGTCAAAAGAATGGTTCCTCCTCCTCCGCTTACCTCATCATCTAAGTAGTAAAATGTCCTTAAACTAGTCAAAGATCATTTTCAGGGTTGTAAAAATGTCCTGAGGTAAAAATAACCTTTGCCTTCTCTTGACTTGAGAAGGATCAGATCAATTTGATTCAATTCACTGTGAGAAAAAAAGGTTTTGCAATGATTACTCACAGTGCAGACCTAAATGTCATTCTCCAAAGTCTTTCCTTAGCAGCAGACCAGTCTCCTAGCTGCAGCCTGCTTGCCTGACAGTCTGTTATGCCCGACAATTTGTTATATTTACTTTTTGCTCTTTTTTTCCACTTTTTTGCTGAAGTGTAGCCCACTACACCCAGATAAAAGGAATGAAGTTATTTAACTTTTGAGAGATTCTCCAAATATGATGAGAGATTTACCTACCCAATACTCAGCCCCTTACCCAGCTGAGCAATGTGCTTATGGTTTCAGCTGTTCTGCTATTTTTCTTCAAGAAGTGTAGATTTTTGAACTTTGGCAGATAATAATACACAGACACAGGTATTTTATTTTTTTTTTTTTTACCCAATGAAGGAAGTGGTTTCACTGCTAGCGGGTACCTTGTTTGGGATATTAAGATAATGAAAGTTCATCACCACAGACAAATTGTGACTGCACCCCATCCAATCTGACCTCAAGCTTGAGTTACTGAATGAGGAGACATGCATTTATAACAACCCTCCCTAATCCCCCAATAAATCAAACTCACCCCCCCAAGCTCTGAGAAGAAATTGAACTTCTATATACATAGATTTAGAGGAGAAAACAAAAAAAATCTTTGTGAAAGAGGGGTTTCAATGGTGCTATATGCATGCAAATAAAAGGCCAGTTCAAACTTTAGTCACATTTAGCTTTTCTTTCTTCCAGTAATTGCTCCTTACTTTTAACTACCACGTTTCTGAAAAGAATGCACAGGGAGGAATATCAAGAGGCAAATTTACTCAAAGAGGTAGGAAACGGTACACATTGACCCTCAATTCTGCAAGGGCAGTCTCTCACCAAAAGATTAGCAGCTTCTGCAGAAATAGTAGATTTTTAAACTGTTATAGGGAAATACAAAAACATTGGCACGTGTGTTAATCACAGCAACTGAGTAACTGGGCTGAATAAATACCAATCAAAGCCACTCCTAGATTTTGCAGGCACACCTATGAAAGGTCTTCTATACAGTCAGTACTTTTCTAGTTATTTAACAGTGTGTTTAATGCCTTGCTGGAGCGGGTGTGGTAAACACATCGTAATCTCGCAGGATAACCTGGTCACCTTGCTAAAGACACTTTCTCTCCAACCTGAAATATTCACTTTTCCTGATTAAAATGGGTAAAACATAATTTATGTTGGTGGTTACACATTAAATAGTTTGGTATACTTCAAAAGCCTGTTTACCTGTGATTTAAAACCAGTATCTTTTGATCAAAGCGATAAGCTGTCTCCATGCTGTCTGGTGATCACTACTTTCCTAAGGCTTTTTCCCCATTTAGTTAACTTCTTTTAGTTTTACTGGAGTATGAAAGGATGCAAGTTTCAAATTTGTCCATGTAAGTTTACATATAATTTTGCTGGGGTCTATCATACTGCATCGGAGATAATGTTTCAGCAATTTAAGATCTAACAGCTGCTGCCAAGAATTGCAATTGGATAATCTCACGGCTGCTGTTACTTTGAAGTTGCCAAGTCACAATAAACCCCACAGCTCCTTGCGAATGCCGCGTTTGGGATTATTACCGCTCACTTGGAAGATCTTTTAAAAATATCGAAAAGAAAACACTAAAATGCAATCGCATTTTTCTGCTAAATTCAGCTGGAAACCTGCAGCGAAATGAATCAAAACTTTATTCTTCTTAATGACAGCGTGGAGCAGAAAGGAAGAGATGAGAGTTTGACCTGACTTCCTTTGGTGCTTGTTTATATCACTGGAGCAGAAAGAATCTCAGTGCTTGGCAGCCCACTTCCTGAAGGCAGAAAAAAATAACCTACATTTACTGCAAATTGTATTGAGATCGTGAAGCTCTGATATCACAAGTCATTGATCTGGTCAAGTGTTAAAAGATAGATGTGAGACTTCCCCTTTTCACTTACAAATTCCAGCATAGGAGACAAGAAAACAATTCTTCTCTTTGCCACCACAACGTGTTAAGTACTAAGGGAGGGAACCCTGCGATGACATTTTCCTCCTCTCGAGAAATACCCACTTGATTGTTTTTCTGATAGCAACAAACAATTTGTTCAATATAAAATGCCCTAACTGAGCTACTCAGAGGGCATCAACGCTGATAAATATTTACTTGAAAATATCATCAGAGTTGAAACTCAATTGAAATGCTAAAGCTTTGTTTGCTTCCCCTGCTTCGGCACAGCTGAAACAACAAAACCAGTCAGGCAACTTTTTTTTTTTTTTTCTTTTTTTCTGGTCAGGTATGTGCTGAATTACTGACAAAAGGCTTTGGGGTTCTTAAAAGAGCTGCAACACCCAAGGGATTTCTCCCAGCTCCAGACGGAATGACTTCATTTAACTATCTTGGGTGCTCTTTTTGTGATTGCCTCTCACCGGCTTGGGCTGAATGTGTATCTATTTTGTGGGCAGACACAGACTTCAGTGTGAAAACACTACTAGAACACCCTTTCCCAAAACATTAAAAGGTTTACAAATGAGAGTTTAAGGTTTCTACATAAGCAATTTGTGCGTGTAAAGGGACTGGCTTTTGTTTTTGCTGTAAACCTCCCCCTTCACATAAATGAGGACTGTGGAGATAAAAACTGTGTTCCTTACACTCCACTCCCTATTTTGTTTGTTTTCTGGATAAAATGAAATTTCTGAAATTCCATGGTGGGTTATGACATTTTATAGAATACTCATATTTAGTAGCTTCATTTTTTTAAGACTTTAAAACTTTTTTTAAAGCTTTTTAAAGAGATGTCTAGAGTAGCTGTAATTACACAAGTGCAGACTTCCAGAAAGTATTTTTACACCTCTTCTGCATAAGTGTGTTAATGTCAAATAAGTGTTACTCTCTCTATTTTACAGGCAGAAAACTTCGACGCAGCTTCTCAAAAGCTTCCTAGGCATTTATCTTTTCATCTCCTTCCCAGGCTGTATGCTGTGAGTGGTTAGACAGACCTCCACTGAGCTCCTCCGGGCACATCCCATGGTTGGGCACTTAACATGCTCCTGGCCTTCCCCGACACTTTCCTTGGGTCAGGGGGTTCCGGCTGGAAACTTGATGGAAGAAGAAGTTTCAGTGTGTAAAGGAGAAAGAGCAATGCCTTAGAGTATCCTGAGTACAATTAGAGCACTTTTTCTTCCTGCTTTTTCTTCACATTGCCATTGTTTACCTGTGTTACCTGAATTAAAACCAGCAACAGCTAGTACACGCTATACTACTATTCTTCTTTCACTCTGGCGTAAATGTAGACCTAGTTTCTACTGCTCCAATGCTTAAAAGACTAGCCTAAAGTAGTCCAAACTGGAGAAAAGCTTATAGGTCAAGATTCAGGAAAATGAAGTCTAAATAAGTTAACTATTTCCAGCATTCCCAGGCAGACTGATCTTCTAACGGAGATGAGGAGGAGCAGACATCTAACCCGCTGGGATGCTTGAAAAATCCTAGAGCTGATCGAACTCCACAGTGTGGGAAAAATACATCACACTCTGAGTGTATTGTACATCCTGGCTTCATGTTTATAAGTTTTCCTTTTAGCTCTGCATACTAGAAACATACATAAACAACACACAGACACAAGAAACAAACCCAGGAACAAAAAAGATGTCTCAGGCCCGGCAGTCTTGCTTTAAATTAAATACAAAGAGCTTCATGAAATGGTACAAAAGTCATAAAAACTGGGACAGCTTGAAAGATAGCAATCATGTTCAACAGTAATGTGGGGTGCGGGGTAGGGAGGACTACAGCACAACAGAGGTTGTTTTGGCTTCTATAGCAGTTACAGTAGGTGAGAAAATGAAGAAATTGGAGAAATATGGCAGGTTTTTAAAGAACAATTGTATCTGAACAGCACACAAACTAGATGGACTGACGAGGATGCCATGTTCCATAGACAATACTTTTTCAGAAAAGTTTTTGTGTAAGACTTTTCCAGAACAGGTATCTCACCCCCCTTTTCAGAAGGAAAAAGGAGAAAAATGCAAATTATTACTCTCTGTGTGTCTGATAATAGGTAAAGATTCTCTTCTGTCTCATACAGAAAATGTGGTGATGCATACCAGGATGTGGGTGACTCAAAGGTTAGTGTTAATATTATGCAAAAAACACATGTAAGAGATGGGGAAATAAAATCTACAGAAAAGACGTATAAAAATTTTCTGGAACACTCATTAGAAATTCTCACCCACACAAAACCAGACAAACATTCATGTTTTCGCCTATTTTTCAATAAGCTTTTTTTTTCTAGAAAGAGCTTTTTAAATGGCTGACAGCGTAATAACCACCATCATCAGAGTGTGTCTCTTTGATTGCTGTTCCATGAGCTCTCAGGTAGGGGTTTTCACATAAAGCACAATGTAGGCATTCAGAGCCTCACAAGGCCATACTCAGTACAGCACAAGACAGATCAGTAGACTTCCACCCTACAATATGAAATCATAAATCGAGATCATTTAGGGACAAATGTAGCATCTTATTCCACTTTTAATGCCACCAACCGGTTGTGCTGGGGCACACCAGAAACTCAAGAACAAATTTACAGAGCTCTGAGTTTCTAAAGTTGTGTTCATAGGAGACTGTGATACGTTTGGAAAGTGGAATAAGTGCCTTGCTGTGTTGGAGAATGGCTGTAGAAACCCACTGACACTTTGATATGCAGAATTGACTTTGTTCTCTGTCTTGAAGCACTTAGGAGTTCTGAAATGGTGGTATAACAATGGAAACTGTACCTTCGTGTTGTATTTTTGGCCAAAGCAAAAGTAAAATCCAAACTATTTATTGATGAGGATTTTCCCCATCCACCCAATATACCAGGGAGATGATGGTGATATTATAAAGCACGCTGCAAGATTCTCCACCTGCAAGTAAAAAAACTAAAGGTAATGAGTGCGTGAAAAGAACCACCAATGTAAACACTACACTGCAGAGGAAGATAGTCCATGTTGATAAGAAAAAGCAAATCAGAAAAGCACAATTTCAGAGGGCTAAACTGTGCAATCGAAAGCAAACCCAACATGTTGGAACACACTCTGAACACCAGTCCCAGAACCAGGAATTTTGTACTGTCTACCTATGTCCTTCTCCTAACTACCTTCTCTTTTAAACCATTTCATTTGCCATTCTTAACAGAGTGAAAGTCAGCCTGTGAAGAGCTCCTGCAAATCAGTCCCCAAGCTGAATACCACTAACAGCCCTACAGACCCTGCAGCACAGGGGTGGATTTCGCTCCCGTTGCTGGGCTGATCAAACAGTGTGGCGCAACTGGAGGCTGAACAAAAGCACTAGAGCTCCTTCATGATACATAATTCGTCACCAGGGTCTCATGTGCTTTTGATGCCATGAAGACATAGCTAACAGGATGAAGAGGGCCGTTGCTGCATTAATGATTTATTTTTCATAATTTGGGAATGTTAGTTGTACCTTCTTTTCCCATGGTGGGAATCCATTATTAATATTTACAAGCAATTCTCTAGTAAGCAGGTAAAGGCTCGTAATCAGAATCAAATTACTGTACTCCTGATGATACTTCATGAGATGAGCACTTTATTAGGAAACAAAAGCTTCCAGACAGACTATTTAATAAGTACCTCAGTTTCTTTAATACTCCAATGGTAATTGCTAGTGAGACAATTATTTTTCTTGCCCAATGATTTTTCCCCCCCTAGTGAGAATTGTTGTACTCAATGCTTAGAGCATAATATAATTATTCAGAGTTCATTAATAGACAATATTGCTTTTCCTTTCATTAAACCAGATTTGTGCATCTGTTTGAATAAGGATATATGTCATCAACCATGCAGTACATTGTTCCTTCCTTAACAGTTAGAAAAAATAATTAAAACCTATGTGAACCTGGCACTTACAGTTAAAAAAGAAATTAAAAACTATGTGAACCTGGCACTTACTGTTCAATGAATTGAGGAAACCTGACTCCTAGTTACAGCTTGCTGTTCATGGTAGCGTGAGCAAGTCTCTATCTCTCAGCACATCTGCGCTGCTTCAGTTTCCCACATGTCAGACGAGGACAATTCTTCCCCAGTTTTGTAGGAAGCTTTGGGAATTAAGAGATGAATGATAGTAAATGACTTATACTCTTTTTAAACTTCTACCAGACAGTATTGAGGACAATGAGCAGCGATAAGACATGATAATATGGCCAGATTGATGGGACAAGCCTGGTGACTCTGTAGTCCCGTTGGCGTTTTGGTACCAGGAGAAGAGCTATGGCAGTGACCATTATTTTGGAGTGCCTTTTGCCAGTGGCATTCCTTTCCACCACAGGATTGCCTTATAAAGTCTTCCTCAGATGCAAAAGCCTCTGTTACACACACAGTGGTTAGGTTCCTGTACTAGATTTAGGTGGATGGAAGTAATAGTCAAAGTTTTCTCCCTTGGCACCCACTCCGCTGTCAGCTACACTCACATTGGGTGACGCTAAGAAGCAGCAAGGACTGAGTAAGGCGGTGTTCAAAAAGGCATCAGGCAGATCAAGAAAGTGCTCTCATGTATAATATCAGCACAGCGTGCCTCTTACTAGGGCAGAAACAGAAAGAAACATCAACTATATAGGTAATTTAAGGGACCTGTTTCACCTTGAAATATCAAAACAGCCTTCTCCCCTTGTCTGAGCTCTCCTTATGGCACCGCAGAGTAGCATTAACTCCACTGTATGATTAAAGACAGCATGTACCAATTTATCTAAAACCTTATAATTCTTCTTAAAAGAAATGTCTTAATTCTGAGTCCTTTGCTTCAATTTGGCCTGTTTGCCCCATAAAGCCTTAGTCTTACTACAAGTCAAGTTAAGCAGAGTAGTGGGAAAAGCAGTTGTGATGCCGAGCAAGCAGACCGAGGCAAGTGCTTTTACTGAATGTTCAATGTGGTGCCAGTAATTACTGCCAGTAATGAGGGAAAACAAGCTAACACATCCATCTGCAGTTGTATCATAGTACCGCAGCACATAATACTGTTTGAGTTTCCCTTCTGTATGTTTTTGCATGCTAGGTGCTGATAAAGATCTTTTCCTCTAGTTTCATGTTTGCATGGTATTCTTGTGTAATGGCCAAACCTGTTTGGTTACAGATTCCTCTGTCTGTCCTGATTAATGTCCTCCTCTTTGGACCCCATGAGGGAATCTGGGAAGCTTTTGGTACTTTTTTGGCCATTTGTTGCATTATCTGGGCTGTCATTCTCTATTTCAGCTGCGGATTGCTCAAAACCCGGTGGTCTACTCTGTGCATTGCTCGAAGTTTTACTGAGCTGCTTTTCTCCAGAGCAACTTGTCTTTGAATTGGTACTGAAACCAACTTCAGGAGTATTCACTGTTATGAGAGTATAATGTAGATATCCTAATGTCTCTTCAATCAAGGATTTCAAGTCCCATATCTGCAGGGAACCGAGAAAAGCACAGCTGTTACAAACTCTATATGACTCTGGGCTCGTGAATTCCCTGTCACCCCGTAGCAGTGAACAAGGAATCCCGGATGCTTGTCAGTTTTTTAAATGAAGAGACATCATCTAGTATGCGGTACCAACAGCGAAGAAAAGAGCACAATGTGCAGGCATTCCAGTCCCAGTGTGAGGCATGGCAGTGGTGGCAAAGTCTCTCCTGGGGGACAAACTAACTACCAGAGCGGTTAGATGTTCATTAATTCCTATCAACCTTAAAAAAATAAGCTCAATGCAAAATGAGTTACACCTGTCCCATGGAGTACTATTACTTTAGCTTGAACAACCTGGCTGCACGGGAACACTAGGCACGAAAAGGTGAATTAAATAAAGTTACTTTGATGTGACATCCCCATAGAGACTGTTGCTACAGCAACAAGACCTTTAGTTCCTCAAGTCACTTAAAAATAAATAATACTAGTAGAAAGAGACTTTGCTTCCCAAGCCATTATGAAGTTTTCAAAAAAGAAAATTTCACCCGAGAAGAACTCAGGCTGAGTGTTGTTGTACTAACTCACAACATATCCAGCAGGTGTACAGCATCGCAGTACTGTAATCCCAAATCTTTTTCCTGATCTTATTCTGAGGCAGTTCAACATCCTTTTAATTAAGGGCATATATACACACCCCCCCAAAAAAATACAAGAGGAAAAGAAAACAATGCATTTGACCACAATGTACTATTTTGAATGGCTAATAGAGAAATGGGGGAGGGTACGTGTGTGAAAAATGAAAAGTATATTTATTACTGATGCTCGCTATTAAATTTGACAGATAGCATTTGCCTCCAACCTTTCAAGCCAGAAGTGGAACAGATGTTCATGAAAAGCCAGTTAATTTCCTGCCATTTGTGAACTGATTAGAAACTGAAACATTAGCACAGTGACACTTCTTTATTTTTAATCTTGCTCGTGTTTAGAAAGGAAAAGAAAAGAACCACCAGGAGCTAAGGTCTGGTTTTCAGACAGGAATGGCTGCACATTTTTGTTTCCTCTTTTAACCCAAACCCTCTCTGTTAAGGAAATAGAAGAGAGCAAAACCGACGCCACATAGCCAGTAGCAACTTGGTGTTGCAAACCGTCTTCTCCTGCATAGCTGCTGCGGCGGTGCCAGCACAGCGAGCGAATGAGGAAGGGAGCGGAGCTGCTGCTTTCTCACACACCTATCTATTGTTACAGCTGCCAAGTAAACGAACAAAGGGTCTAAAGCCGTTTTCAGACACTGCTAGTAAACAGGCAGTTACGCTTGTACAGGTCATTGTCAAAAACTAAGCGTTCTGCCCTGTAATGAGGAACAAGGAATGAGGAACTTTTCCAGTTTTAGTTTTCAGAAGTGTTGTTGCTGAGCTGCATTCGTAAGAGGCCAAACAGCCTCCGCTTTAATAGTTCCCAGAACAGAAATTCAGCCCCAAATACAAATGTGGTATAAGCAGGCTCAATTCCATTCAAAACTGAATGGTGTCTCCAGATCTAATTCAAGGACAACTCACTTTTGTTATAAATATTTATGTACTATTATTAATCCCAGTGGGAGAACTTTGGGCATGCATTATCAGTTATTTATATACTCCCTGCCCCAAGAAAGCTGAGGCTTTTACTCTCTAGGGTCAGACGTAGCAAGTTGCTCAAAAGTAAAGCCAGTCAGAAACTTTCTGACAAAGCGAGGTTTTGTTGGATAATCACAATTTGCTAAGCCTGAAACATGTTATTTAAAACATCCTGGGGTTTGATGAACAGCCACCGAGGCTGGGGCATGGTGCAGCCCAGCCGGGGCAGCTGCCGACCCAGCCTGGCTTCCCTGGCGGCTTCACCGCTGTTCTTGTCAATTCCCCGGGCCGGCTGCGGAGCCGCGGGGGCCCGGATTGCAGCGGATTCGGAAAACTTCATCAGCCCAGTACACACAGCAAGTTCAGAAGGAGCAAGGAAAAAAAACCAAAACCAAACCAAACCAAAAAATAAAACAAAAAAAAGAAAGGAGAGAAATCGCTGCAAGCTGGAGACCCTGCTTTTCAGGCCAGCTGTTCTCAAAAGTAATGAAAACAAAACAAAACAAGATCTCTGTATTTGAAACCAAGATTTAAAAGAGGAGAATCGGTCAGGAACTATTCTCCCCCTGGTCAGCACAGAGGTCAATATTATACATCTTTTGCCCGTGTTGCGCATGCATCTACAACGGGAAAAGCACATGCTTTCAAGCATATAACGTCCACTTTGCTTATCTTGGCTTATCTGCAGTCTGAACAGTGCAACTGTGATCAAACAGAAGACTCAGCGAGCAGTATTTTTTGTCTGAGTGTGTGCGTGCACGTGTGTGTGCGCACATGTGTGTGCGTGAAGTCAGAGTCGAAAAATCACAGAAATGCAAAGCTGGCACACAGCGAGAGCTGCTGGAAACGTTTCATGTTGAAAGACAAAAGCTGATGTGTTCCCTACAAAAATTTCCTTGGCTCTGCGGTTATTTCACCCAAGGTGCGCCTTTCTGTGTGCATCTGGAAAGGTATGCAATTGTTTTTCTGACTGAGTTTCATGTTTTAGTAACAGGTGGTTGGACTAATCCTCAGAAAATAGCATGCAACACACAAAGCTTAACTCATTTTGAATACTGCTTTTACCATACTGAATCAGCACACGCCCAGCTTAAAGGTTATGAAACCTCTTGAGTGAAACTATCCAAGTTACTTACCTCTCCCCTAGCATAAGAACAGTGAGGATGTTACACAAATACTCTCATCTGTGCTTTATCCTGAACCTTTAGGCCACACCTTCGGTTGGAATAAATCAGAGTAACTAAACTGATATCAGCATATGCTTAAAGTTCAAGCAAATGGCTTGCGAAATCCAGAGTTTTCATCACCTCACAGAATTTAGCCCTGTTTCCAAAGATTTGCTAAAAAGTGTACCGTTCCCCTTTAAATTCCTTTCCTTACTCCACTTTCAAGTTTTCTTTACTTTTTAATTCCTTTCTTCTTCCTACTTCTACTACCACTCCTCTGCTTCCTCCCTCTGCTGGGGGAGGGGAAAGGGAAGAATAAGTGCTTTGTTGTTACTCCCCTCCCCCAGCTTGTAAAGTTTTCTTCTCATATCCCATTGGAAAATAGCATTTCCCCAACCATTTGAAAAAATACTGCAATTTTAAATTGACAATTGGATGTTTGAAAAAGAGAAGAAAAAAAATAAAAAGAAAGGCTTTGTGGGGAGAAAGACTGCATCACTGTGTGTGTGTGTGTGTGTGTGTGTGTGTGTGTTGGACACGTGATGTGTAACTGCGGAGTGGGACTCTGCATCACGGTGTCTCCATTCGTGACCGTATCACTCCCACCAGTGAGAGCTGAGCAAACTGAACTAATTGAAAAGTGCGAGAAGCCACTCCCTCCTGCTCCTGCAGCTCCATCTTCCTCAATTCCTCGCCTTTGAGGCCTTTTTGGGTTTTACTTCTCTATTCTCTATTCTGCAGGAATTTCCTATTCCCAGCTATTTCAGTCCCTTCCCCTGCCCTTCCACTTTATAAAGCGATCAGCTGGGATCGTACCGGGAAGTACCATTACTGCACTTGAACATTTAATGTTCCAGACAGGGAGGGAACGCGGGGCAGCCTGCACCGGCCTCCCTGCCTGCTCAAAGACCATCCTAATATCAGTTTAAAATTCCAAGCAGCCTCTTCGGTATTATCTGCTTCCTCCTCTTTCAGCCTCTACTACACTCCGAAAGCCAGTCAATTGTTTGAAAGGGGCAAATTATTGTCTCGCGTAAGGTCAGCTGCATAATGAATAATTTCACATAAATCATAAATGTGCTAAATTAAGTCACCATTGAAGACCCTGGGAAAAGATAAGGTAAGTCACCAACTAATTTCAGAATCGTACAGATCTAACCACTGAAAGGAGCTCCGAACTGACAGGGAGGGGATTGTTAAAAAAAAACCAACCAAAAACCAAAAACAAAACAACACATACTTAATTTGCACAACTGTTGTAATCCTTACAGAGAGCCTTCTGTTTCAAAAAAAAAACCCAAACCAAACTTAATCCTTTCAATTAAAAAAGTTTTACATTGCTGAGTATATTTTGATATTTCTGTATAAATTCACTTTTATTTTAAAAATTTCCCCCTTCTTCCCCCCCTCAATGTCCATCTGTTTATAGGGTTCTATTGCTAACACAGGGAACAGAAATATAACTAGCCTTCTGGGTAAATTAATTTATTAAAAAAAAAAGAGAGAAAAAACAACAGAAAGATTGCATGTAATTTGGTAAAATTATGACTAAGGGAGGATATGATAACAGCCTAAAATATTTGACATGCGTAAACATTAAAGACTGGCATGAAATAGTGTGGGCTGAAACGAAATGAGACTGAATAGCAACACAGTCTCCTAGACTATGGAATATTTTGCTAACAGGAGTGGTGTTTGAATCACTTAAAACTAGACTGGACAAGGAACTGGAGAACATACTACATGGTTAGAGACACAGCTACATCAAAGGGTGATTTTCAGTCTATGAGTCACCGTGACAGCTGTGCCCCGCTGGGAAAATGCAGATCACAAAGCTCAGGATGAAGCACATGAGAGCCAGAGACAAAGCTCTCTCTGTCGAGGGGAGCTGCTACACAGCGGTCTTCAACGAAGAGATCAGGCAGACCCAGAGTCTGAGCATCTTTAGGACACGCTACAAAACTGTCTCCCTTAAAAAGTCTCTCTGCTAGGAGACAAGCACAATATTGACAGTCTCTTCTACTCTGCAAGTGCAACCAAGTGACTAAAGTGAAGTAAAGAAAAAAGAAAACAAAACCCAAACACAGCACCAACCCAACTTCTCTACAAAGATCTTATCCCAGAAGAACTTTGATCCTGAAACGCATAAATGACCAACACTCTATGAAGTCCACCACAGAGTCTCCTTCTGTGCAGTGCTGCCCACGTACTGACCTCTGAATAAAACTCCTTAATCCAAAAGAAGAGTTATTCCAGCAAGTTAAATACATATTTTCTAACAGTTTCTTTTCTCATATAAATAACCTCACAGGTCCAGAGGACAGAAGAATCCTGAAATGACAGGGAAGTGCTCCGTTTGCCCAAATATCTTTCATTTTTTATTCTGAAATAGCAATTTAAAAAATTGCATGTACGGTCTGCCTAGTAGAAACTGCTGTTTAAAATCAGGGTATTGAATGAAGATAAACTGAGGCGTATACTGATTTACACTCGGAGTCTACGTATATGTCACAAAATCGAAGTTTGCTAGCATTGTTTTATTATATTTATGCTGTATAAATCCAACCTAGTCATCAAAGCCTCACTTAAGCAGTAGTTTGCTGTGATGATTTGTGATGTTTATATACTTCAGGTAACTCTCTCTCTCTCCCTTTAAATGACCAAAATGAAAGCAACTGTTCCAAACAAGCTCCACAAAACTAAGAACTCTAACGACAGAAATCCCCTTTCTTCATCCAAAGTAACTGCAGCTGGAAATTACCCATGACCAATTTCATAATTATGAAATTCACTTTCATCTGAAAGCAAATGGGAATTTGGAAAGAGACAGTGGTCGTTCTTATTGTCTTATTGAGGCAGAGCTAGTCCCGGTGCAGCTCCAGGAAAGCCCACCCTGCTATAACAGGAATGAACGTGGCCATTTAACACGCATGAATTTTTGCAAACAATAGTTCTCATGTACTAGCAAATTCACCTCAAAATTAGAAATATTTATGTCATACACTGTAGTTTTAAGTGGTGGTATTATGTTCTAACCTAATTACAACAAAATTAATTTAGCCCCTCCCCCCTGCCCAGACACACCTAAAACCAGAAAATAAAACTACAGTTTTGCAGAAAGTTTGACTTGACTTTGGGTTGAGAGATATTGAATAACTGGATTTATTCTAAATGGTAAAAAAGTCTCACACTTTTAGAATTGAAAAGTGTGTGTTTTTCTTTTTAGAATAGACAGAACTGTAGTCTAAACCACAATATAAATAGTAAAAAAAAAATACCCTGGTTTTCTCCTAAAATTAGTTGAAATGTAACTTTGACAAACCTTTCCGGTTTTGACCCGAACAGAATACATTGATGTAATTTCATAAAGCACTTTAACTCCAAGAGTCCTGCATATAATCAGCTCTTGATTTCCTGCGGGTGAATTATCCAATCTGCAGATTCAACCAGACTCTGCCACCTCCAGGAACAGCCCTTGCTGCAGAGTAAGCGACAGAGTACGCATTACACTGCCTGGCGAATCTGATAATTCATAGGTTTTTAAAATGGAAATTTAATATATATTATTCTTATAATTTGACTTCTATTCTATATGATGCGTTGTGCTTTATGTACATCTCCTCCCTACTTCTTCAACCCCCTTAATTTTCAAAGGTAACTGAAAGTCAACTGCGCTCAGCAAGTACGATTTTGTCAAAGGATTGTGAGTTTGCTGACAGACATTGCTTGAACATGTGCTTTTTCCCCCAAGTATTTTCTTACTAAAAATACCTTTATAAAAGTGTCTTTTATTAGCAGACACAGAATTAGTTTAGCGACCTTTTTTTTTTTTTGGGGCGTGATCTTATCTTGTGGTCTTTCATTTTCATTTAAACCAATGTTAAACAATGTGGCTGAGATTATTAAAAGAATTGTTATGTAGGCTACAGAACACGAATGTGGGATTGTTCCAAATCTCTTCCTCAACCATCATTAATTTGTAGCACTTTTTTGGTTCAACTACTAATAGACAATAATGCCGGGGCCATAACAGCACGCCCACTGCAACTGAAAGGTACTATTTTTGTATGGTCTGACAGGCTGTGATGTTCCTGTGGCCTTTGCACAAACAGCTTCATGTCTAATTTAAATTATATTAGTGCTTGCAATTAGTGCCAGTGTGGCAATACACAGCCGCTTGTGCATGTAGCTGCACAGTTTGTACATGACATCCTCGAACTGCCTTTCTACAGGGAGATGAAGAAAGTGGCCCATGTTGATAGATCAAATGAACAACTGTCTGGCTTAGAAGTTTTGATGTAGCTTTTAAACCAAAGATGCAAAAATTTGTGCATCTTTGTCCTCCAGAATATTGAGAAAAGGAGCTCCATCATGAGTAGTGATGCAAAACACATATTGTGTTGAACAGTCAGAAGGAAAAGTGTTCTTGGGACAATTCTCAAAAGCTGGGGTTTTATTTGCATAATAGATCAGATAATTTGCAAGACCTGCCATCTCTTATTTCTGCCATCAAACAGGAAACAGAAATAACAGAATGTGACTTGTGGCCAGTCATGTGACAAAAAACTGAACAACGTGAACCTCCTCCTGGACTGTCTACGGGAAAATCACAGGAGAGGGTTTGTTTGCACAAGCTATTTAATGAATCATTGTCAACAAATAGACTTGAATCAGGTGATTTAAAAACAAAAAAGGGTTAAATTAGATTATTTGTGATGATTGTGAACAAATCTTTAAGTGGCTTATTTTATCTCATTCCACAAAATACTACTTTTTATCTAAACAGATTACCCAATGCCTAAGTTTAAGGCGTTTAAGTATCTCATGATAAAGTGAGCCACACTGAGCAATATTTTGAGTGAAGAAGAGTATTTTGAGCCTCTTGCAGTTCAGATTTCGGTAGTTTCTTTTATTCAGCCTAGTCTGCTCATTCCAAACCCAAACTTGACTCTCACTGGCATTATGAATGTTGCTTGCCCTACTCCAGATACTATGAGTCTTTTTTTTTTTTTTCTTTTGAAGCACACTAAACGTCTTCTGTACGGAAACAAAATCAGCAGTTTCTCTTTCTGTAACTATCTCTGACATAGATAGCACCAACGGCTTCTGACACAAACAGGCAGGAGCTTTTGGATAGGTTATCAGTCACTGCACACAGACCGGGTATAGACCCCCAAATCTTCCTGGATGTATCAGGTTCCAGAATTAGGGTTTCTGGCTACCATTGTTACTCAGTAGGCTTTGAAGAAGGAACCACTGTTTCTGCTTCACAGAATAAATCATCCTGCAAAATATTGATCGCTTGGTTCCAATAAACCATTCTGTACCTTGCAAACTATATTCTTAGCTGTAGTCGGTAGATCATTCTTCTTCTTTCAGTACTCTCTTTCTCCCTCTCTCGCTCTCCAGAGTTTTATCAACAAGCCTAAAATAAGCAATTTCCCAGAGCACAGACATGCTCTTTCTAAGAACACAGATATCTCTTAAGAAAATCTGCACCAAGATGTTCAAAAAGCATTGCTGCACGTGGGAAGTTGCATTTCAGCAGCCTCTCACGACACTGCCTCTGTTATGCATGCCAGTAAAACCGGGGCACAGGCCCTCGGAGGTAAGCGCTGCATTTATTTGGTCTTTAAGCTTTGATAGAGTATTAGTTGCTGTGTGATCTTTATTAGAAGCAAGGAAACACTGTGTAGTTTGTCAGGCAGTGGCAGATGTGAAGTGGTGCATGGGGTTTTTTTTGTTTTTTTGTATGCCTGGCAAGTTCTAACAGCCCTGCAAACAAACATTTGACCAAATACTGTGTATCAGTGTACAACGTGCATTCTTTTGGTGCTTTTTATTTCAAGCTTTCATTCACTATTGTGGGGTTATGGTCAGAAAAGCACTATCTGAAAATATGCCCTTTCTCACTATGTTTCTTACAGTCTTATTAACCACAACTTTTCCTGTATCTGCTTGTACTGCGCAGGTACGTGAACGCTGAGAGGGAAGCACATAAACTAGATTTATGCTGGTTGCCCAGCTTCACCCTGGTGACACTCCCCGGTTTATTATATAAATCAATATCTCTCTGTGGAGGAAAAGCTGGAAGTAGGTTATCGCTGAATCTTAAACCACAGGCAGGTCTCCGTCCCCACTCATTGCTGCCATCTTCAAATTTGACGGCAAGCTGCTTTTTATGGCTGCCTTTGGCTCATTTGGCCTTAGATCACTGAACTTGAACACAAAAGCGAGATGGCTTCTGCCAACCTGGCTCCTTTTGCCTGCGATGGATTTAGGACCAATCCCATAAGCAACGTGGCCCCCAGACCTCGCAGGGGGGAGCAACTCTTCAGCCTCAGCTAGGTGAAGGTATGCATCCATGGAAGGAGAATCCTGCATCCATCCTGGGCACTGTCCATACTCCCCAAGCACCTCGAAAGCTCAGAGCTCCAGCCTGTGCCACCTCTTCCCTTCCAAGAGGATGAATGACTTACAGGAATGGCACTACTGATAATATTTTCTTGACAGAAATGCAACAGGAAGACCTAAGCAGGTTATCCCACTCTTCCTTCTGCCAAGCAAAGCTATAGGCAAACGCAATACTCTTTACTAGGCCAACTGACAAATTATCTTTCTCCTCCATCCAGACTGTGTTAAAAAAAGTAAGTAAAAAACTTTCTGGCTCTGGTAACTAGACCTTTGTCCATCATAGGATTCAAATGCATGGATAGTCAGAAATACACACCAAACTTTCCAGGGATGAAAACACAGCAGTTTTAAGCACAAGGACCTCAAATTAAATTTAGAGTTTTTTCCTGCTGTCTAAGTATTTGCCCTTTTCCAATAACATCTCTTTTAACCTGTGAGTTGCAAATAAAGGGTAAACAGCTAATTGCTTCAGCCATTAAATACTTGTTCTTATCACCAAAGAAATCTCAGTGCAGTGAGTGCCTGTCAGAACCGACTAAAGAACCTGAACATTTGCCTCATTTACACAAAAATTTGATCTGGATCTGTGACTCATATCTGCTGACCCCAAATACCAGGAACTTCAGACACCACGTTGAGTAGGAACCATCCTTTATCTTTAAAGAGAGTACAGAATACACTTTTTTCCGTTATTAAACTGAAATATGTATTAGTCAGTTTTAGAAGAGTTTCACCATTTTCAGTCTCAGGAAATACCATAGTTCCTAAGAGCCGCAGCCGCAAACTAGAACCCCATTGTGTGAACTATTGTACAAAAGGACTGAGATACTTTACAAAGACAATGACTTCTCTGATTTATAATGAAAGTAGGAAATTAAAAATTTTCCTTTATGCTGAAAGGACTTAACTGATAACGCAAACTCTACGCAGGTCATGCTGAGTGTGCTTTTCAACCCAGATGAATTTGCACTAGAAATGCTAGCGGAAATGCTGGCAGCGTGTTTCTCAGCTCCAGCTTAGGGCAGGGACCGCGAATACTTTGGACTGGTGCAGACTGCAGGATAAGAACACTTCCTTTTAAAAGTGACTGATTCTGCAGTGGCTATTCTGCTGAGGTTACACAGATGACAAGTTAAGGATCCCAGTTGTCCCAGCATACGCAAGGCTTTCTCATTAATAACTCAGCTGTCTATCTAAGCTCAGCCTATTGTGACAGGTATGACTGCACTCCTATTTTACTCATGCAGTTACGATTGCATACAGTATTTAATTAATTACGTACGTAACTAGGCAATTATGTATCTCACTAAGCAGTTATACAGTTATCTGACTTATACGTGAACTGAAAGCACAGCTGACTGTGCAACTGTATATACACTTATGACAGATGTAAATCACAAATCAGTTGTCTTTGCTTAACTGCGTGCAATTGTCAGCCATCAATCCTATTTGTATTTTGTACCAGCATGCTTCAGTTGCTTCTATTAGGCAACAGCTTTTCCAGTTGGGGGGCAGTGTTAGGAGGGAAAGGTTTACAGTAAGAGATTTCATAGGTCTCAAGCAGAAAATGGAAAGTCGCTTTCTGAGAAGGATATGGTGAGAGTAAACAGCATAGTTTTTCTTCAAGTCAGTGTGGTAAAGTACACAGGTAAGCATGTTTCCTCTCAAACAGCCATCTGTCCCAGCACAGGCTTTGTCCCTCTCTTGTCATTAGCATTGTTTTTATTTCATTCTTAATACGAACAAGGCAGTAAGAGAAGAACAATAACACATACACAATGGCACAAAAAGTGACTTCCGTGTTACAGTGTCGACCCAATCTCTCTTTTTGTTTCTTCTGCATTTGAAAGACAAAGAGAGAATGGAGTGAGGAATATGTCTTTTCATATACATAAGGCACTTATTCTCATTTATCCTCTCTCTTTTTAATTTAAAAGCCCTTCTGTGGCGCTTGCTTAACATTCATATCACACTGTGCATAGATACATTTTTAGGCAGGTTATTATTTTTTTCTGTCCGAAGTACATTAGCTTTTGCAAGGCAGCAGGTGAAGAAGCCAGAGCGCTCTCATTTCTCCTTTATCATCACCCCTCTCCCCTTCAGTGACACTCTCTCACTTTTGCCTGCCCCACTCCCACAGTCACACACCCCACATCACCTTTTAATCAGTGGGATCCCAGAAAAGGTGCCAAATGAAACCCCATCTCCAGTGATACCCTGAACAGTGCTGAGCAGGAGCTCTCCTGAGCCAAATATTAAGAATTAAACCATACGGTGGCATTGCTTTATTCTTTGTGAAGGAGGGTAGGATTAACAGGAAACCTGAACAGAGATTACTGGGTGCAACATCCAGCTTGAGCTGTAAATCCTGAAAAAAAAAATAAAAAAAATCAAAGAGTAAACAGAGGAAGCAGCAGGGAGGTTTGGAGGTGTGCGCTGCTGTCCTGTGCTCAGCGCTAAGCTATAGTTGGGATAAGCCACCATTTTGCTGAGGCTGCAGAAGCGTTATTTACCCAGAGCGCCGCTGTGAAGAAATTGCTCCGAAAACATTTTGGAGGACCCTTTCATGAGCCTCCCTCCATCATCACAAAGATCCTCCTCAAGAAAACAGATGACTTGGATTTCACCAAAATGGTGTCCCCCAGTGCCTTCCCCTGCAGTGACATCCCCATCCCTGGCACATCAGCACCTACAGGCACCACTCTCCCCCTCCCTGATCTCTATGTAAAATTTGACCAGGCTAGTTTGGGGTTTTGGTTTGTTTGGGTTTTGTTTTTTGTTTGGGTGTTGGTTTTTTTTTTTTTTTTCCAGGTTTCTATGAATGGGACGACAGGAAAAAAAAAACACCCAACCCTGCAAGTGCAACTGCTTGAATAGTTTTAGCGACTGAAACGTCCGAGAAACTAAGTCCAAGTGCCCTCTACTGGCATGGGAGAGAAAGATGCGGCTGGAAAACGTGGGTGGGGAGAGGAGGGGGTAGCAGAAAGAGGAGGGAAGTGATATGAAGCAATAGCAAAAGGAAACTGTGTCAATAAAGTGGGTATGGCCTGAAAACTGTAATCACATAGCTGAGCTATTAAATTGTTGGCAGGCTGGGTTGTTACTGTAACGTACGGTACATGCCAAAAAGCATATTCCTGATACGAAAGCAGTAACAAGGCAGGATGTTGAAAAAACTTCTGTTTTGGGGGTGGGGAAGGGGGAGATAATGAAACTCTCTTTAATGTAAAGTAATGTCTGTACTTCTGATATAGAAGATCACTGTTGGTTTTTTAATTTGTGGCTTTTAAATTTCACATTGGAAAAAAATGAGTGAGGGCGGTAAGGAGGAAAACTTTTGATTATTTAATACTTAATTTCTTTATTTTTAAAGCTGAGAAAAGCAATTGTGCAACAATGACATTACCACATGAATCTGGTCCTGGAAGAAATTATATCATGTGTGCTTATGGGAACCTAATCCACGAGGTCCCAGGAATGCCAGGATTGTATGTGTGAACATGCACGCACACACTGACAAAACAGTTCATGGAAAATCTGTTTCAGACAGTCATTTTTGGACAGAACAACTCATTCTTGCCCAGTTAGAAAAGCAGTGTGTACAATTTTATTGGTACCACTGTGCTGACATTTAGTGAATTTGCAAGATCAAGAAGTACTGTGTAGTACTTCTTGTACTATCGTACAATATACAATTGTAGGGCATACAGATTTTACTGAGTTCAGCAATCCACAGGATCTTATCAACCACCTCAATAAAAGTTAAAACAGACCTAACATTATTATAGACAAACAGATTAACTGCAGTAGAACAGCAGAACTACGTAAGTTAAAAAAAAAAAAAAAAAAAAAAAAAAAANAAAAAAGAGCTTTACAGAAATTCAAGCAGCAAACTTTGATAAACTGGTGTTTAAAAATATATGCAATTCTGGGGAAAGTACTTTTCAATTCCTGTAATAACAGCAGTGAGTTTTTTCAGATTTACTGAAGAGACCATGTCAAGAATGGAGAGTCACACAGCATTCACAAGACACAAAGGCGCTGGGGAAGTGAAGCCCAGAACAGGAGAGCTGGACGGAGATGGGATTCAGCTGCCGCATGAGGAAGCAACTTGGGGAAGTGACATTTTTGTCTGTTTTTCTGCCAGGAAGGCAGGGGAGGAGACTACTCTCTACAGTCTGAATAGAACTGGATGGGATTGCGATTACTCAGTGGAAGATTGATGTGACGATTGCAAATCTGTGTATGGTGTCCTTTTCCCCCGCTACGTCCAGAATCAGTTTCAGAGATGTCATATGCTAAGTAATTTAGTAAGTAGCTGCAATATTAATCACACTGGGAGAGGACGAGCACTACTCAAGATTTGCAGCATTGCATCTGTTCTGCACTCTGTGATTCTACTCAAGTCAATTTAGGTAATCCTGATGTATCTGCATTTAATTACAGTAAAAGCAAATAAATTTTTGACATCTAAAGTATCCTAGTGCATGTTGATACCTACCAGAAATGGTGACAAGACCTCATGTGAAATCAGGTTCCTGCATTATACTTTTTCTTAAAAAAACTCCATGTATTATATATTTGTTAGACTGGAACTTAAGGTGAGGAACGCGTCAAGTTCCCAGTAACCACCATATCAGTCCCGCAGTATCAGCCTAAAAAAGCTTAAAATCGTAGTCATTCTTTTAATGTAAAAATAAATACAAAAATTGTCCTGCTAGCCAGTTAGCTTAGGATCTCTTTCTGTATGGAACACATGTTGATATTTGATTACTCCCTTTAATAGTGTCCATCTGTGGAAAGGGCTGCAGTGCTAATACACATGCATGAAAGCAGTAATCTTATTTTCAATACCAAGGATTGTTTTATCTGCTTCATCTTTAATATTTCACCACTGAGAACAGGTTGTACATACGGTTCTGCAGCAGCCTGTTTGCAGTCCATTTCAGTGCAAACACCTCCCTTTTTGCACCTTCCCTTTTCCACCTGAGCTTATTCTTTATACAGTGCAGCAACATTAGCTTTTATATACTGTTCATCATCTGGCCCAAGCCTAAATCTCCTCGTGGGCCGGATATTAAATCATAAACAGCTCAGGACTAGTTCTGATAATGAAAGTTAAATATCCCACCAAATGCAAGGGGGGAGGGGGGGAAGTCTGTCTTGCTTAAGCGTGGACACATCTCACTAGAACAACAACCACATGTGAATCAGGGCTACGGTGAGGCAGGAAACATTGTCTCTGGGAGACAGTTACCAACCCTGTCTTGTGGAGAAATGTCTCAGAGGTAATATACACTGGGAAAAGTGAAATTAAATACATATATGTAGCTATCTTTTTACATGTTCTTTGCATAGTATTCTGGGAAGAGCCTGGCTTGACCCTCCATGGTTTGGGGTCTTCCACTTGGCATGGAAGTCCCAGGTTCTGTGAGTTCCCACAAGCAGCACAGGATAAGCAAACCCTACAGCCCCATTTGGCCCCTTCTCGAGAGGTGGCCTGTAAGGCCTCCATCCGTCTCACATTGCACTTGGAGGAGGCTACGAGGAAAACAGCCAGGGAAAGGCCCTAAGGGTGACCTGTGTGGCTGTCACTGCACCACAAACTCCCCTCCTCTGCTGGGCAGCACTTTCTGCATCTCTGGCTTTAATGTAAGGAAACCCAATTACATCTATGAGGTAAAAATAAGCGTAGGAACAATAATGCATTATCATACTGGAGGTGTCTCTTTTGAAGGTAGACACTGCATTAACTTGCAAAATGTGATCTTTCCAGCCAGAGAAGAATTTTCTTCCTCTATAGACAGTTAACAACAAGATCCAAATTCAGACTAACAACTGGAAAAAAGATCTCACTTTAAATATCTGAGATGTTTGTTGGTGATAACAACTGGATTACTCACACTAGTTTTAATTCTCATCTCAGATTGCAAATTGAGATCTTTCAGAAGTACTTCAGTACTTCATGTTCTTTTGTGATAGGGCAGAGATCAACTAAATATATTAAGAGAAAGTCAGATATAAAAAAAGCACTTGATCAATGCATGGAGTCTGACTGATTTTTGATCCTGAAAACATAAAAAAATTTTCCTCAGAAACAAATAGTATGTTTTCAGCAAACTTACAAATCCAGTTCCAAACTAACATTATATTTTTCATCTTTTGTAGTCACTAACACTACAGTCTCATGAAGAGTCAGCTTGGGGGAATGAGAAGGTTGAAAGCATGCTTATAACGTCAATTTGGGGTGACCTTTACAATATCTCACTGCCAAAGAATCAGCATTTGTAAAAGGTTATGTTACAAGCTGAATACCCCAAAACGGAGGCATGCATAATCATTAGTTGCTTCGGAAATTCTTGGCAAATGTGTTTACATAAGAACAAGGATATGTCTGTGAACAAAAAGCTTAAGGAACACTTTCTGCAAAACCCTAAATACTATTTCCATCCTAGAATATAGGCATTTACAAGTAATTCTGCCAGTAACCAGTAGTAATTTTAGTACAATGTTTGTTTCCAAGTAGTTGAAAGCACCTACTCTTGTGTAATGGACTAGGAATAGTAACTACCATCTTTACCCTGTCTACAGCAATTACTTTTTTTTTTTTTGTGAAGCTAGAAAAATGAGACACAGACTTCATGGAAAGAGAGTAATTTTTTCTAAATTCTTCCGCTTGCAGCATACAGTTTAGTTTCAGTTTTCTCCAAGCTAGAACAATATGCTTTACAGGAGACAAGATGATGAATGCTTAGTTTTGGGTTCAGTTAAAACAAACAACTTTCTCGAAAAGCACATGCTTTGTTTCAAAGTGACGTTTGTTAAAAGCCTCAGTATCCATATTATATTATATCACTGCAGGTCAGCTATCGTGACTGACATGGTGACACGGGACAATGAAAGAAAGCAGATTTGCCTTAACCCTCATCACGCCATATCTCCTGTACACTCTGAACACACCACAGACTTCAGGTTCCTTTTGCACTCTTTCTAAACCTCTTTGCAACAATCAAGACAGACTACAAACTTAAGATATATAGATATTTTTGCTTGTTGAGAAAGGAAAAAAAATCCCCAAACCGGCCCAAGATTAACCCAATAAAAATAGACTAAAGATGTATTTACTATAGAGCATGCACTAAGAAACAATATTTCAGGCTGTCTGGCACAGGCAGGCTTTCTGATGCTGATGTGCCAAAATCCACCATCATTCTCTCACATCAAGGTATTCGATACAAGCCCTGCTTGGGTCTCTCAGCGAGGCTTTAAAGTGACATATCCTCTACTTACAAAACACCAGCACATTTTACAGGGAAAGGCAACTTTAAAAAGTAAGCTTGTTATTTCTGTGGTGAATATTCCTATGTACTTCTGGGCTTCAGTAAATTTACATTTTAGCATTGCCATTCACCTTTAAATAAATATTAATGGAGGCCAAAGTTGTTTATGCTTTCAGGGTTGAAGTTAGGTAGCTAAGTCCACATTTAGGCTTCTGACAAAAAGGCGGGAGAGTGTATCGCTTCACTGGGTTACAGGCGCGCAATGCTGCCAAGAGGTCAGTTTTTAAGGAGGGCTTGAGCTAAGGCATTGCCACAGCACTGCCAGACAAATCACACCACCAACTCCAGAGAACATTAAACCCAGGAAAATTTATCAAGGACTGGTGTCTCCTTGGAAGGACATAAATGGACTCCACATGAAAGACTGAGCACATAGTCCAGATTGAAAAGACAACAAAACAATTCCACGCTGGCCCGTCTGCCCGAGGGATGGTTCGGTAATAAACAACTCCTACCTGGTTCTGTCCAAACCTGGCCTTTCTTCTAGCAGCTAATGTGCTAGCTCTATCTTCCTTCCCAATCCCTTTCAAAGGGGCTTAACCTTCTCAGCAACTCATATATGAAAACCAACTGGGCTGACTCACCCCACTGCAGTAATTAACCCTTCTAGGTCTCTGTGGGACCTGCAGACCCCACCGCAACAGCAGATTGATGGAGACAAAACCCTAGATTTTACCTGGCAGTTTTACTGGCAGGATTGCATGGAGGCAAGAAGGTGGGAGAAGAGAGCCAAAAATTATTTTCAAGTATAGTCACAACATCGATAAAAGCCTTAGCATGGATTTAGTCACACTAGAATTAAATTTGTGTAGCTCACATCTCTGGCAGGTGTTCTGCTAGTGCAGTTGCAAGCACTTAGCTGCAATCACCAAAATGCTTCTAGTGTATACTGTTAGTGGGTCCCCTGGCTACAGGGAATTGTTTCCATAACTTCTAAGACCAGGTCGATAAATATTTTGTGTCAATAAATAGGTGCTAATAAAGTTCTCTAGCCTTGATTACTGAATTTGATGAAGGATGCTTGCTAATTTGTGCTGCAGACATTTAAGAGGTTACTGTCTCCGCCTACTTGCTCTCCTACTCTTCTGGCAGCTGAGCAAGAGGACACCTTTCAGTCATCTCAGGTCACACCCAGGACTTTTAGTTTACAGAGATAAACAGCCACGGCTGGGAAATACTTTAGCTGAAGAGCTAGTACAGGTCTACTTCTGCAAGTCTCCTATAGTACTTCCAGTGAGAATCACCAGGCTTTAGGAACTCACCAGGTATCTGTTTATCTGGATGTTTATATGAACCTGATCTCCTCAGCAACAAAGCATGATGTGCATTCATACATAACATGGTATCACCTCCAGAGTGATGGCAACAAGCGCTTACGTTCATAGATTTACTAGAAACAGTGTAAACTATGCAGAGATAGGAATTTATGGTCTCCTATACAGAGGCTGAGTGAGAAGGCTTTGAGAAGGAACAGATACAGGATCAGAAGCAGGCAGCAGGACATCTGCAAGCTAAACTCTTGCTGTTCCTACAAGCCTCCCACTGTAGCAGCAATTACAGCGCTGCCCACTGCCCTGTTACCCCACGCTCCCTCCCAGCCCACACAGGTGGAAGCTGAAGGCAGCTGCTGGCAAAATCCCACGCTTTCTTCCAAACCCTCTGTTTGTGCCCTTGAAGGGAGACGCTCCCTGAATGCAGCACTCTCTGACAACCTGCCTGCAGAGGAATCGTGACAGCAGTGTTTTGATTTGGGCCTTCTAAAGTGAATGAGTGATAGGAAGATTTTCAGTTCTTCCAGACAGACATATGTTCTTATTTCTATCAGTCTTTTGCTTATCAGGGGTTATATAATCTATTTGTGCAGGAACAGGGCATTGGATAATTATATGCTTTTCAATACTGTGAATCAGTGGTTAAAAATAAGAAAAAGGAAAAAAAAAAAGAAAAAAGATTGCTTCAGAGGCAAGGTAAATTTTAAAAGCAAATTTTTCACAAGCAATTCTTTTCCTCAACTTATGACAGCCACTGCCAATGCTCAAAAACTGCAAAGAGAGCTTCCTGTGATAACATTGCCTTAACATACTGGGTTACTTGAGTCTCATTTACTCAAGTAATACAATTTCAGTTTATTCCAACTGAGAATCTATTTCTCAAATTGACTAGAAACTGCCAACACAAAAAAAAAGTGAAAACCTACAACTTAATCCTCGCTTCCCTTATGTTTTCCAAAGAACTCTAATGAAGTAATCACAAACATCCTTAAAATTTGTGAAGCACTGCAACAAAGATGAGTCTGCAAAATTCTAATCATGTTTTAAATGTCCTGAAGATTGTGTCCAGGGTCTGTCTTTATCATTCCCCATGCAGTGCGATAATCATAAAGGACCTTACTCCTATGCTGTGTAAAGGTAGGTGAAGGGGTAGCGTCGAATGTCGCATCACCTGCTTACAGTGGGATGTGATAAAGAAGGAATTTGGACTTTGTACCTTTCCGGTTTACAGCCAAATCGCTAATGCTTCCTGTGCAGGAGGTTGTTTTCCTATGCAGTTCAGTAGGTGACAAATTTAATAGGAAATGATTAAGTAAAAGCAAAGAGTGTTGATAAGGGTTTTATTCTTCTTCAAGGCTTTTGATAATTTGTTTTCAGAAAATAAGACAATCTTTAAGGAATTTATATGCATCTTCAGCCTCCGTCAAGACTGCTGCAGAATTTCCTGTTTTTGTGTTCTCAGAACTGCTAAACTGCTGAAGTTGCCAGTAAAGACCTGGGTGTGTTATCCAGAAGAGGTGGAGCCTATAGCAAATCCAGATTCTTCACTGATATTTTCAAATGAGTATACTGAAGTCAGAGCTATTCCATCGCTAACCTCACAAATGGGGTCAGTTCCCACAGCTGCAACGCATCTGTGCACTAACCTTTGCTGTTTATCTTCTGTCGTGCTATCTTTTTTATGTATAAAACCATGGATTTTGTTGCATAAGTCGCCTCAGCTGTAAACATTTACATACAAAAAGGTATTAAGATAGTCTTAAACCATGGCCTAAGCCCTGGGTGCAGAGCGAGCAATGTGAAACACACAAACCCTGGAAGTAGCTTTGTTACTCCCTTAAATCCTGGTCTCGGTGTGAGCAGACCGACCCCTCCTTTCCTAAAGTGACGAATCTCATACTAACCAGGGGCAAGATCCTATCTCATTCCCAGCTGGAAAGCTGCTCCAGCTTTCCGCCAGGCTGGGGTAGATACAGGCCTGGCATAGCTGACAGGAGAAAGTCTGTACTTTCTCGGTACTCTCAGAGGTGTTTATCGCTCTGCGAACCGCCCTGGGAATGCAAATACAGCGTGATTGATGGGTGCACACAATTCAACACAACAAACGCTTTCGGTAGACAAGTGGCCCAACAGGAACCTCTGAAGATCCTATTATGCAGGAACGAGACTGTAGGTATGATATTTTCAGGCGTATATTCCGCAGACCTGCAGAAAGTCCTCGGCAGTCCCCTGGCTTTGATGGAGGCCGAGGGCACCTGAAAGCGTGTGGAGCAGTCACGGGGTGCCGAGGTGTGGTGCCTGCCCGCTGGCACTGCTCTGGCACCGGCCCTTAAAGCAGCACTTCAGCCCCCACAGGTCATGTGCAGTGAGGGCTCTTTCTTTCTGTGACCTGCCAAGCGATTCACTGCACTTCATAGCCGTTTTGTGGCTGCCAACAGGCCCTGTCCCAGCCAGAGAAAAGCCAGGCGGGGTCACGGCAGCCATCACAAACCTACTGTCCCTCAGCACTGCCTCAGTTTCCCTCCATCCCCTAAAATGCGGGGGGAAGTGTGACAACTCTGCCAGTCCCTCTCCCCAGCTTGGGGACAGGTGACTTCGGGCCAGGCGGTTGGCTGGATGTGGAGACAGAGCGGGTCATGGAGACAGAGCGGGTCATGGAGACAGGCCTGGCCAGGCCTCGCTGCAGCCGCCCTGGCCATGGCCCCCAAGGGGCCCCCTCAGGGACGCCCCTCGGAGACGCGCACAGGACAACCAGCGGACAGGGCAGCCTGGAAAACCACCAGGTTTTGGGTTTTTTTTAGGCAAAGGTCTGTAGACAATGCTTACACCAAATAAATAATAGCTGCTAGAGTGCAATTACCTGGTTTGTGTGCGCTGGTAATTAGCTGCTGGTTACGCGCAGAATTAACGAGCGGACTGTTTAATACCAGAAATCACATTGTTCTACTCGGGCCGCGCATTGTCAGAGCCAGCGCAGGGCAGTTTTGCCAGGAGTTATCTATAAAAACCTTTTTGAAATGCAGTGGAGTTAAACATCTGGACAGCTTCCAGAGAAGAACGATTGAGCTCAGATATCCTCTCACGGGAGATAATTTGCTTTCAGGTTACAAAAAAACCGCGGCTCCCAACCCGCTGCGGAGCTGCGCGCTGCCCCGTGCCGCGACGGCGAGCGTGGCTCCCCGAGGGCTCCGCCGGACACACGTGCGGCAGAGCCCTGAACCTCACCTGGGAGCGCGCGCTTTCACGGATAAACACCTGTCCGTTGGAGGGAAGCATTTCTTACACAAAAAGTAGCAATGTTAATCCATTCCCCGGGATTTTTATATTTATGAGGTTGCATTAGCTTCTTAAATTCTTCTGAAATGCCTATGTGGAACACACTTTAAGATCCTTGAAGCAGTCTGATCCGCTTCAGTTGCCCTCAAAAGATCCTATGCATAAAACCAGAGCTTATTTGTTGACAACAGAGTCTAAATGCAATGTATTACTTTGGCTGCTCTTTTCCTTTGTCTTGGATTGCAGCCTCTTCCAAAGCTTTGATTTCCAAATGACTCGTTAAGCTTTACCGGGCCTGAACATAAAAGCTGTACTTTTATGTTTCTTATATGGCATGTGGAATGCGGAAGCTCAACTTAACTGTGGATGCATCTCCTAAGACCTTTCTTCCTCTTGAGGCTCCATGTGTTGCTGCTTTATGAGAAGGCTGACTTGCTTCTTCAAAGTTTGTGTTGTTCCTGTTATCAGAGAGGAATCAAACAAAACGGGGAGTTTCTACGTGGGAGGCAGTGCCAACACTAACCGTTATTTCATCTGCAATAATAGCTCAGTGGCATAAGGGGCATCTACAGCCAAACTTACTGTTTTTCTTGTTTTTCTGCCAAGAGGATTTCCTGATTCCTGAAATTAGCCCCAGTGCCAAGTGAGACGGTCAAATCACGTGGTCAGCAGTCCTAATTGCCCCAGTTACACAGAACTCGATCAAGGCAGACCTGCTCCTAAAGTGCAGACTAAGGAAGAGTTGTTCTCTTGCACAGAAGGGCTGATGTATCCATAACATAATATTAATATCTACAGTCTATCATATAATAATATATATACAGTCTGTAATATAATTAATTAGCCAGAGCATATTTTTATTTGAAAATTGCTTAAATACTATTCTAATACAGAAGCAATTACAGCAGTATGAAGTCAGCAAACAGCATGATAGCTTATTCCTCTTTTCTGATAACACACGCTATGCTGACATCTGGCACTTTCATACCAGCATGTAACCATGGTGGTTGTCTCACTGTACGTAGCTTTCCATGCACTGATTTAATTAAAGCTCTATAGTCTTGTAGCATAAACAAAGCCTAAGACTTTTTTGTGGAGCAAAGCTGGATATAACAAGCCCGATTCTTCTCTCATTCTACCATAAATAGGGACGCACAGAAATCACCGGTCCTACGCAGATGTAGAAGTAGGTTGTTACGAATCTGGTTTGAAATCTGTAAGCAGCCACTCTTGATTGATAACACTTTATATGTCATCAAAGGCCCATTGTGCTAGGGAGGAGAACAGAAAGTACTATTATAATTAAAGGTCCTTTTGTCTGCTGCCTGCGCGTAGAACCACCGGCAAGTTTTGGTCATCCGCTGCTGCAAGTCCATAGGTTTGCAGAGGCCAGTGCAAAAATACCACCTACCTGCAATGGCCCATATGGAGAAACAAGGCTCTTTTACCTCTGTCTTCTATAATGAGTTAGAAATGTAAGTCTGCAGATTTTACAGAATTCTCACTTCATTTCCAGTTGTAATCTTTACTCAAATAAAAAAGAATGACTATTAACTTCACAGGCAGGGTTTTTATGTGTTGATTTATGCCTTTATGTCACATCAATCATCAGAAAACAGGGATGTAAATAACAAACTTTGTTTTAAGATTAAAGTAGCAAATGATTTTTTTGAAAGGATAAGTATTCATTTATTTAATCATAAGGAGGTCAAAATATACAGTACTGTATCATTCAGATGCGAGTGTGGATTAAAATGTCAGGTCACGGTTCCCTGTCCAGGTTAGCCCAGGGTTGAATAAACCACAGAAATCTTAATTTTTTGTAAAATTTATTAACTACAGTTATTACAGAAGTCTTGTGAAACAGGGAGGTGCCTGGATTTTGGTTTTTTTATTAGGGTTAATTAAAAGTATGGATATAAACAAATATCTGATGAAACAACTAAGTTTCCTATCATCTGAAAAACATTAATAACAGGATTGTAGGTACAGCCTTGGCGTTAGGACTATGGTGGGGACGCGGGTGCCCCCTTGTGTTCCTATTAGAACCTTAAATAGCTTTTAATTTGTTATCCCACCTCACCAAGACAAGAGAGAAGTTGTCTCAATCATGTATAGAAAGCCTTTGCATTTTAGCGTTTTAATTTACATTAATAGCCAATATGAAGCATAACTTTATAACCACTGATTCTATTATACTGCAGACTTTTTGCTAATTTCAGCTCTATTGAAAACCACAAAAGGTGACTTGGTTGTTTTTACATTTAAGTATAACATTTATCAAAGGAGATTTTTTTCTTCCCCTGGCTGCTTTAAAGCTCTCTAAAGCTGAGGATTTGCTGCTCATTCCTTGCTGCACAAACTGCATTCCTTTGTCACATGCATTTTTTTCTGCCATTTATTTAATTCACCGCCACTTTTTTACCTTACATACTCTACCCTCTATAGACTTAAAATCATCCACATGACCTTTCTTTAAACGTACTACACATTGCTTGACGATCCTTAGAGTTGCTTTCTAACATCTAATGAACAAACCCTGTAAATGATATACCTTAAATGATACACCAATGTTTGCTTTAGCCTCAGGCATTTGATGACAGCCATGTAAAGGAAAATAATGAGTCATCTCTGCTGCAAGGGAGCTTACAGAGAGCTGCTGATCCTTCAGCAGCCACGTGTATTCATTACTTGGATTTCCCAGCAGGTAGGATAGACACTGGATCTGTTTGCACTTCTGCATCAGACATCCTTTTGGAGCCCTGTGGAATAACATATAGAAATTTATAAACATTTTCAAATATTTCAGAACAGTTAAGGCTGTGATTATGTGTTAGCGTTTTGCTAGCAGATATTTTCCACTCATTTCACCTCTCTGCTTTTCTTAATTTGCCTTTTATTTAATATGCATAAATATATGAGCACCATCTGCATCATGACAACCCCAGAAAGCTACTGCCTGCGACTTTGCCTAAATGGGTTGGCTATTTTAATATCATTTCCCTAGTCAGCATGGAAAGCAATTGTTTTTAGAAACTAATGTACCAGAGACACGTTGCTGTGTACTCGCAGTATTGTAGTTTTGGCATAACTTTCTCTAAAATTTCCCTGGCCTAAACGGTTCACTGAAACCACACTAAGAGTCCTTCAAGCATGATTAATAGTGTATTATAGCCAGCCTTGGTCTGCTCTAAGTTAAAAGAACATTAAATACTTTCATGCATGACAGGTATTTGACAATGTTAGAGTGATAAAGCTTTTTTATACTACAAATATAATTCTGGTTTTGGAACCAATTCAAGACACTAATCCGGCTTAGATGAAGGAAATGCATAGATCTACCTATACCAACTAAATTTTTGACCAGTAATTGATAAAAACTTGGCTTTATTTTAAGATGCGTTATCCTAATTTTATTGGCCTTGAAGCCATCGAAACTTCAGGACATGACAGCAAAATGGATCCACAAAGACTGTTTCAGAGGTCACTGTTAACATAGCGTAGAACGCCAATCCTGTTTGTAGCCAGATGCCTAAACCATTACATGCTAAACAGAAAAACAGCATGACAAAGCTAAAGGTGACTGCTATGCGCTTTCCCTACAATAGGAACTGTGCAAAATCATATGCGAATTGTCCTTTCACACAGTACGTTTCACACTGGAAACCTGACTCATCACTTCGGGTCACTGTAGGACTATTCTGTGTCAGACCGGGAGAGTGAAAGATCTCAACTTCCTCATCCCTTGCAGGGAAGTCAAAACAGTGGGGTTTTTTAATACTGATTAGGCTCTACCTCGGTGATGTTCTTTTAACTTTTCACCTTTGAAAATCTAAGTATAAAAAAGAGCAGCCAAAAATCACAATGGACTAAAAGAATCCCTTGTCTTAAACTAACTGTAATCTTGTGCAGCTCAGCTGGCTGCAGTGGCTTTGCTTCTGCTTACACTGATGTTGAGTTTGGAAGATGCTCTAGAACAGAATTAAATTTTTTGGCCACTTATATGTAGCAGCAAATGGACAACTCAAAAAAATGTAATACTTTCTAATATCCATCAAACAATACCAAATGAGCTAGTCATTCCAAATTTGTCCAGCAAGCCTAAAAATCTACACATCAGTTAAAAGATTTCTCACATTACAAGAGCAATGGAGTCTGTCAGCTGTAACTGTTCCTGTCTGATGCATGAAGATACTAAACCACTTCTAGATTGATCGAGGAAACAAGATGATACTATTTGCCATTCTTCCTATAAATGGGTGGAGGGAGGAGTCGAAGAGTGGGAGCTCATTTGAGATAATCCCCGTTTTGACTCTTTTAGCACATTTGCAGAGGTATCATATGTTATTTGCTTATACTACCGTCTCCCTGCTGCGCCCATTTTCAAGGTGGTTGCTGATTAAAGCAGGAAGCTTTCAGGGAGACTGGCAGATGATTCTTGTTAAACTGGAATTTCCAATCCCAGTGTGAAATAAAGAACTTTGTTCCTGCCCTTTTAACGGACAAATTCCAGCTCTGCCCTCAGATGCAGAAGCACAGGTACCACCGGCTCACGTCTTGTTCTCAGTTACTTTGTGTAACCCCTTTCAGTGCAGTGGAAGTTGCCTGCATTTGTGACAACTAAGCTGAAATATATTATTTTGGGCAGAGCACTTTAAAGTGCACACACAGGAATGTCATGGTATTGGAGTATATGTTTTTTTTTTTTCCAGCTTGTGCTCAGGAGAAGTCTATGTCAGTATACCAGATACTCTAATCAGAATAGGTCAGAATAGTTTCCACATGCTAAGCACTCCCAGCTTCTGACAACTTAAGTATGAGTTATTCCAGCTCAGAAAACAATGTAATTAATCTTTTTTTTCCTTTTTCTTTCTAATCTAATCTTTCTAAGATTCACTAAATACCTTTGCATTTTATATAGCTTATAAATTAATCTCTTTTACCATAGGAACAACCACTGGACCTTATCGTCTGTGCTAAAACCATGCAGCTGGGCCGTAACACTCTCTGCTTGCCTAAGTGGCTCCATTGGTATCGAAAGTTTCTGCGTTTGTTAGCCCAACTGGGAGCAGATGCTTGAACTGAAGTGTTCTCATCAGCTGCATTCCTGCACTATGACATCCTCGTACTCCGTGCCCTTTCCCAGAGGAATCGACAGATTCAGGAGAGAGTGGTGTTAAAATAGCTGCTATTGAAATAGCTCGCCACAATTTAAGAGCAGCTTGGTGGGCACAGAGTATGTGAGCAAGTAAGGTCTGCTGGATCCCCTGGTAAATATCTTCTGCTTCCATTTTATCAGCATAAAGCTTAATATTTCTGCTAAGTTGTTACCAGTTATTTGAGCTGTTATGTTGAAATGGAAAGTCTGGCATTGGTTTGCGTGTGATCTAATACTTTTAGATTAATGATTACACCTTCCTAGGGCTTAGTATGATCACCTAGGAGATGTGTAGATTATTTTTTAGAAGCATTGCAGAACGAGGCTTCTTAGGTGTGGGTAATCTTCTTGGGGATATTCATTTTCTGTGAGGTATTTTCCATACACAGACCTCATTGTTGTGTTTCTTTTTTTTCCTCCCAGTTCAATAGCACAATAAACTGACCAAATCAGCTCTGCTGTTATCAAAAACTACTTTTTTTTTTTTAAGTGCCATCTTCTGTTAATGGGAGAGGGAAGCTGGAGGAATACCGGCCTCTCTAATTGCAACAGAAGATAAGGGACTATACAGCCAAACTGTCTGGCATACTACTTGAGCAAGCAAAAATATCTCACAGAATGTCTCTACTTCCTCTACATTTATGCTGCATTTTTTTTCCCCCAAATGGTCTTTTTGCCTCTTCACAATCTCCTCTCTTGATCAAAAAGCTCTTTCTTGCCCTTTGAGTCAGAGACACCTTTCCTGCCTCTCTCTGTCTTTTATGAACTTGCACTTGAAAGCATGTTTCCTCGCTAGCGTGCACTTCCTCATAGCTCCCTTTCTGGAATAATTCTAAATTTGTGTCTATTGTTAAACTCTATGAAAGATTTTTGGATACAGCTTGGATGAATGATACCATACAAAATAAAGTGCAATTGTCAACAGAAAAACCCTTTCTCACACAGTGGCTACAGTGAGAATTTTGACAAAGGAGGGTTGTCAGTGCTTAATTTCACCAAATCTCCAGACCAGAAAAACAAATCGCAACTATCTCCAGAAATAATAGAGGTAGTTAACATTTGCCCCATTTCTAGATAACCTATGCCAGAAAAACGTGGCTGTCTTCCTCCCCTCCAGTTCTTGTAAGAGGTCTTTTACATCACCTAAGTGGTTTAAGTAACAGAACTCCTGATTTCACTGCTTGGGGGAGGTTGCCAACACCCAGAGCGGGATACACCACCTACACACCATGCACGTGGATCAGATGTTACACACATGCACCGATGTTGCGCACAATGGAAATTTCATACAGAATTCGGAGGCACAGGGGGTGAGGAAAGAAAAGTGCACATGAGCACGCATGTGTGTGATAACTTTGATGAGTTAGCATAATTCACAGATACATATAAAACAATACCCTGGTTTTTTCGCATTGTGCTAAGCAAAAAGATTTCTTCTCTTGACTTCACTGAGAGCCAAGGTGAGCGCAAGCCAGTGCAAGCTGGTAGTTACTGCAGGTGAGCTCCAGGACTTCCTTGCTCCATTGAAACCACAGGAAAATCCCCCTGGCTCACAGTGGACCAGGATTTTACCCTGGAACAATGCGTTGAATCAAAAAGCAGAAGTGGCTGAACTGTTGCTAATCAATATTGCAGAAAGTTATTTTTCTTTTTTTTCTTAATTCCCCTTTTAATATGTAATTATTTTGGTAATGCAAATTGCCCTCTGTAGGATACCTAGTAATTCTGTGAAATGTGTGCAAATTAAACACTTCTTATGATGTGGAAAAACATCTGCCTCTGAATGAGTCATACTGGTCTGCATGGCAGCCTAACTTTATAACCTAGTGTCCTAACAGGGCTAATTTTCAAATCTGCATTACCATTTCAATCTATATTGCTTGACTTCTCTTCTTTCAGACCTGGAGATTGCCTAGCCCTTTCTCTTTCCTGACAGCCTTAGAAGTAGGGTAGGGAGGAGGGAAGAAAAGCTGTATGTCTCTCAGGGGAGCCAGATTCACTAGGAATCATTGCAGGTAATGGTCAAATCTGTTTAGGTTCTTTGCATCACTTGAAATTTGTGATGAATCTCAGTTTACACACAAGGTTTCCAAAAGATGCTAAAAATGACCCCATAGCTCTGTGGATTCATTGCTGTTGTGACAACGTGAGAAAAGAGGAGCAACCTGCATCCTTCCAATCGATTTATAAAAAGTAATGGAAATCTGCCCTATTGCCAAGGCTTGAGAGGCAGTCCCGGGTCCAACCTGTTTTTTTTTTGTTTCTACATTGGCCCCTGAATACAGACAAGGGGAAAAAAAAAGTTTCCATCTATTTAATGCTCCGAGGAACCACTAGTTGCATCAGTAACACCGAGCCTTATAGAAACTCAGATTTTTAGTATGCTGAATTCTTTCATTTCTACATTTCAGCTTTCAGTGAAGGGTGCACAGCAAATTTAGGGTAGGATTTAACAAAAAAAAAAAAAGCAGGAAGAAAAATTAGCACGTGCTTTTTTGTGTGTGCTTTAACTACTCTATAACTGATCGCTAACACGAGGCGCTTATCTGGTGACCATTACGCTGATTCCCACCCACCCAGTGGTCTACCTTGATTTTTTTCCTTGCAGGGATTTCCTGCCTTGTGGAGATGTCCTGGCTGCTCTGAAGCAGCAGCTGAACCACCATCACGGCATTACTCTGGTAAACCGGCACCACCTCCACTTTTCCTTCATAAACACACCGTAATTTGTAGGTGGTTCAGTACCTGCTGCAGTAACAGTTGAGTCATCCCGGTAGCCAAGGCATGAACCTCTAAACAGGGGTGTGGGAACAATTATAGCTCTCCCATAGTAAACCGTACCCGCCTGTGAATCAGTACCCCGAGGCCCGAGTTTTCTCGCCTTTGCCCAAAAACTTGCTGTTGCTTGGCCTTAGTCCTGCAAGCTGCTCGTGAAGTTGCACTCCATCCGAGCACAAATCTCACCCAGCTAACAGCTTGCGGGCTGGGTGCTTAAATCAGCTGGAAAAAGGACTAAAAAGATAAGATCAAGTTAACGTACAAGGCCCTTAAAAAACCCTCCGAGTGACTGCCTCTTCTCTGTCTTCTTGAAGGAGGGTTCCTTCGAAGCGTCTCCTCCGTTCTGGATGGAGTCGGTCTCGGCTGCTTGCTGCTCCCTGGAGTCTGGCTGCTCCCTGGTTTCCTGTTTGCTGCCTTTCTGCTTGCTCAGCTCCACGGTAGACTTCTTGTCTTTTGAACCCTCTTTGCTCTTTTGGCCCACAGGTTCACTTTCGGCTGGGGCAACTGGCCTCTCTGTGGAGTTTAACGTCTAAAGCAGTTTCAAACAATGGTTATTTTTAGTGCGAAATGTAAACATTTTGGAAGGCGATCCATAAATATATTAAAAAATGAAAGGCCACCTGGCAGGGAGAAATCCTGCTGTCCGACACGTTTTCATTTACAGAGCTTGGGACGAGCTCCTGCAGCCTTGACTCAGGGAAGGACTCCCAGGGAGCCGATAGAATTACTTACAGGAGCAACGACTGCGAGATCAAACCATCCCTGCACAGACTTGCTTTTTCTATGTATACATCCATGCTGAAGCTGTTTTAGGGGGCAGAGCTCATACATGGAAAGATGCAGAGAGTCACAAGCATGCACTGCCAACCAAGAGTCCCCCAGCTTTTGCTGTGCAAGCACCCAAAAAGTGCAAGGGAAAGATTTGGGAGAGAAAAGAAGTAAAAGACACCATGAAGCAGAGGATAAAACCAGCTCTGCTATAAAACTACAACGCTTCACCAAAAAAATAGCAATGTAGGGTTTGGCTATGGAAGGCCATAGCATCATAGAAAATTTCACATACACGTGCAAAAGAAGAGATAGCAAATATTCTGAAGACAAACACAATGTCAGACCACCTATTTATAGTATAGGAAAAGATTCCGAAACTCAGAGAAGTACGGGCTGTGTTTGAAGTTCACAGGAGAAAAATCAGATCTGGCAAACAAAGGATAAGACAATGAGATTGTCACTGCTTGCAGAGTAGCAAGTGACTATATATGTTTTGCCTAGGAAATCTGTTTGAAAATAGGATTTTCTTTTTTCTTATGCAAAAAAAAAATCATATTGCCTTATTTATTTACATAATTAATAAAATAATAGCACACAAATTTGCCATGTCGAAAAGCTGGAAATCTTACATCTGCCCTCAGGGCACAGCCTAGAGCTTAATGCTGTGCAATTTCTCCAACTTTGGGGATATTACCAGTAGTCTTGAAATATTTGGTGATTTTCTAAAGGCCTAGGGTTACACACTTACATGGCAAGCTCAGCTTTCAATAAAAAACAAATACATTTTTAGACATCATGATTTCAGAGAAAAACCTGAAGCAGAAACTCTAGAGAAACAGAATGCAAATACACCTTTCATATCTATTTAAAAAAAACCAAACCTCAAGCCATTCTACTTTTGGGGAAGCAAGAATGACAGGGGGTGGCAATGCTACCACTGGCCTTTTTTACTTGATTCACCTTTCTTCCCCACCTAATCTCAAAAAAAAAAATGCAGCCATTTTATACATTCAGTCTTGACCAGTTAGGTGAAGTCCTCAACAAAATATGTGTTTGTATTAACTATTTCTTTTTCCAAAGGACAGACATACGTGCGTATATATTTGCTTACATTTGGATTTGTCTGCTTTTAGACTTAAAAAATACAGTAATGAAGGTAGTCTGTGCTCTAGTTCTGCAGGAGATGCGTGCAGACAGCGCGTGGAACCTGGAGATGCAGGTGACCAGGAGCCCCCTACACCACAGGCAGGTACCACCCCAGTGACAGTAGTTTAGTAAAGCCAATTCAACACCGTCAGAGCACAGAAGTGCCGTCTGGGGCTGCACAGATGCCGCACACAACCCGCGTCTTCCTCACCTCGCCCGAGGAGACAGAGCCGCTGGGCTGCACTTGGGAGTGCCCAAGTGACCCGGGAGCTCTCCCGCCCGGCACAAGGACGGGCAGGACTTCATGAACCCAAATTTGACTCTGTCTCTTTCCTTCTGACTCACTTTAACTATCAGACGGGAGGCTCTCAGTTGGGTTGGTCTGACAAGATCCTTCTGACTCTTCTCTGCCCTAGCTCGCTTTTGAAATGCTCCTCTTCGCTATCATCGCAAACGTGCACATTCAATTCAAAAATAACCACCGCACCCAAATACGGCTATGAGGCTGGATACGGCTGAGTTCAAAGGTGCCAGAACAACTTCTAACCCTCACTAACGCTCTGTGAAATCTGTGGGTTTATTCTGCGGGTGTAAAATTAGAGCCGAGTCTTCCTCACCACACGTGTTTGATTATGTAGGTGCCTGACAGTTACAGCACTGCAGCCAAACCCCGACTGGATGCACAGGACTATTTCTGTGAGCAGGTTTGGGCCTTTGATGTCAGTCAAACAAAACACTGTAAAAAAAAAAATATTCATAATACATTTTCCAGGGAAAATAAGAAAAAAAAAAAAATCCAATCAGATAATCTCTTTGAGGTGTTTCATATTAACCTTGAAAGGCAGGAAATTGGCATATTTTATATTGATGGGAGCAGCTCAGGAAATACAAACTGAAGCCTATGAATAATGAAACATGTTAATGTTTCTTTTTCTAAAGGGTGATCTGCACCTGACAGATTGCTTTTACTCTCTCAACGTTAACAGTACCACTGAAAATAATAAAAAAAAAGATTAACAAGGTAGTGTTTCTCCCCATCAGGTTACAGGAGACTGCAATCCAGGGCTGCTTTTTAAGCGCAAAAGGCAGACCCCTAAATTTCCACAGGTTTTGGATCAGTGTTGTAACGCATTTCTGTAGAAGACAGAATGGCAGTGACGAAAAGCGAGGAATCACAGCGTTCCTGAGATGCGATTGCATAATTTAAGGAGATAATTTCACAGAAATTCTAAAAAAGGAAAAAGTCAACAGCAGATACAGTCTTCCTTGAGCTCTTCTGTGTAACAAACTGTGCTAATTTACACCAGTGCAAGCAAGAGAAGAAGGTAGACTAATAAATTGATTTTTTTTTTTTAAAGGAAGGAAAATGGCTGCTAATTAAAATAATAAAAAGTAGATCCAGGCCTGTAACTTTTGGTCACTTACCCAGATCATTTCACAAAGCTGTTGTATGAAATAAAGAAGAAACATCACAAGACAAGACCTCCTCTATTTGGAATGCTTTTAGAGAAATAATTCATAAAGATTAACCTTAGTATCATAGGACATCATGAAAATAGGAAGAGTGAGAAAATAATTTGACTATTAATTAAAAAAAGGAAATAAAAGAAGAAAATCCTGAAAGTTCAGTTTTCAATGCAACTTCAGTTTTGCTCTCAGAAGCAAAGGAAACCCTGTGCCTATAGACAGAACCTGTGTTTTATCGCTCATTACTGAATGTCATTATTCTGCGTATCTCGACTTGCAACAGATAAGGGTTTGACTCTCAGAAAAGGTAACAGTAGTTGTATTCGTAATGAAAATGTGATTTTTCTGAAGCATTTTTAAAGCCATCAAGAATATAATGTAAAGGTCACATCCAAAGTTTTGGTTTAGATTTTATGAGCGTAGAATGAAAGAAACAAAAACAGAGTAAGACAAAAATATTTTCAGGGCTTTTGTTAAATTACAGTGAACAGTTTTCATTCTCACTTTCATTTCTCTTCTATAGAGTTTCCACCTAAGTGATCTTTTCCTCAGGAGACAAGTAAATCAACCAAGTAAAAATTATTCTAGTTGTGTGTATTTAGTTTCACTGCCTAAGCCAAGGTATGTGCAGAAAGTAAAATGATAGCAAGAGAGATAGGACTTAAATTGAACATAAAACCACGAATTATTTTAAGAAAAGGAATGCCCGGAAAAAGCATTTTTAAAAAATCTAATAGTGACCCTTTAAAATCTTGATTAATAGTATAAATAGGTCAAATAAATAGATAAGTAAAGAAATATGTAAATATATGAAGCTCAGTGAGAGCACGTAGCACTTTTCTTTCAGTGACTTTTACATTGCAAAATCCGGAGTTGTATGGAGGTAGGTGACAACAACCCATCACCAAAAGATGAAAATATCCAGGCACTTACTTGGTGACTGGGGCTCGGGCCATTTACCTCTTCTGAACTGGTTGTCCCTCCATCACCCTTGACTGACTAAAATAACAAAGGATTATAGGACTTCTAACTGGGTTCCTGTTTGAAGCATTAATTCAATATGACAACACACACGAATCACAAAAATGCAAAGTTTGATTTAAGGATACCCTTTACAACACTAAAACAAAACCAGACATTTCAGAAACTCTCCCAACGTTTTTGAAATATCCACATCTCCAAGGTAGATTTTTGCTAGTTCTTTTCTGTGTGAAGTGATTGTCTCTTGCAAGTCAATTTTCCCATTAAGGCCTGAGAAGTATGAATGAGGTCTCAGTGGACCAGAGATGGTATCAGCCAGTAAAGAGGACCGTGCTATCAGCCCGGCCGCTGTAGTTTTCTAGGAAAGAGCTTTTGCTAGCTTTTCAGAGGCAAATCTGTCTTATAAGATCTAGTGGGACTTCCTTTCTATTTAATGATCATACTAAGTGCATATCCTGTGAATAATTAAAACCCACTCAGCTTTATGGATATATTTTTATGTTTTATCATCAGCATCCATTTTTTCAATTTTTGCTTTCCAGTTTATGCCTTCTCTCTACCTACATCTAAGTAACGGCCCTTCTTGGTGCCCACTCTTCCCAGTACGGACGATCAGAGCAGACCCTGAGGCTGCAGCACTGCCAGGTCTTTCAGAACAAACCTTGACTCCAAAATATGTTTTTAAGGTACAGTCCCCTGTTTCTATCTAGATTGAAAAATGAGAAAAACCTGTTTGACAAAAGTAGCTCAATGAGTAAATATTACAAGATTCGCGATGATTAGATTAAGGTTTAGTTACAATCAGTATATAAAAGAAACAAAAGTACATTTTTAATTAAAAAGTGTGTTAGAGGGTTCAATGTGGTATTCTCCTGAGTACCATATAAGCCACGGAGCTTAGCAGTAAAGCATAAAATAAACTCCAGAATTTCAAAGCGCCCAAATTTAAATGTCATTTTTCATCGCATAAGTTCAATGAAAACAATGAAAGGATGTGACTTTTGTGCTAAAGATAGATCAGGCGGATTTGTGGTTTTCTGCAGCTTGTAGGTTTGTTACTTGCAGCACAACAGTATCAGCTTGATCCTATGTACGGTGTTATTGCAAGGACCTATTTCGGTGTCTGATTTCCCTATAAAACCACAGAAAATCAATATGTAGCAGCAGCATGATAGAGAACTAAACCACTCCATGACAATTCATTACTTTGTCACAAATTGTGGGAAATAAATTCTCTTTCTGGAACACGCCGCTGCTCAGTCTCTTGCATGTTTATGCTCGTGACTCTTTATCTGTGCAAGAGGTTGCAGAAACGGAGGGGAGGAAGCACAGTGTGGTCTGTCTTAACATTGCAGGGTAGAAACTCAGTCCAGGGTGTATGAAGATGTGATAAGATCTAGTCTGCATTTCTATTTCAGTAAGTCTTTAAATGCCTTCAGAAAAAAAAATAAACGTTTACGCTATAACACCAACCACTTTGTTACTTGTTTCCTAAAAAAAGAAAACACAAGAAGAAAAAAAGCAAAACCCCTACCTTAGCCAACCTTTAGAAATCCGTCTTTTTTTTTTTTTTTAACCAAAACATAAATAATAGAGTAAGGACCTTGAGGTCTTTGCCTAGACAAAGGTCCCTCTTGCCTTCAGTGAAAGGTATACGTAACGATCACAAGGACGTCTCTCTAGAGCACTGCAGCCCAACTTGCCTTTGGTCATTTAGGATTGCTGCTGCCAAAAGCTTCCTGCAGCAGTAAGGGTGGATCAGCACCTCTTTAAACTCAGGAGGGTGGGGACAAGCAGTAGACTTGCTATATTTTCACAAATAATAAAGGCAAACTAAGGTGGGACAACATAAAATAGTTATTCTTGATTCCAAATGCTATTTATTATGTAAAAGTTTATTTACGTGGGGAAGTAGGCCAGCAGAGACACTGCAGACAATTTGGAAATAATCTTTTTTGTTATTCCAGAAAGATATATTCTCCTTGGGAGCATCTTCATTACCCCAGAAATAGGACTTTCTATTTGCAGAGACCACACTCAAGGCTGTCTTAGGCCAACTGTGCTGCCAGTCAACTTCCCAGCTGAGGACAAAGGCTACAGCCTCAGTTTACAGTTGGTAATTCTGCTCATTCTGATGAAATATGCCATTTTATACCCTTCTTATCTCCACAAAATATCTCAAAACAGACATTTGAAAGGATTTAGCTTACATAGCTTTGCACCTGTTTATATTCTATGAAGAAAAACAGGAACTTTCAGAGCTCACATTGATGTGTGGTCGATCCTAAGGGGCTCTCAGATCTGCTCACCTCTACTCAGCGCCTTCAAAGGGAACCTGGGGTGAGTAGCTCAGCTGTAGCCGTTTCTAGCAAGACATCTACACTGGTCCTGATATAGCCCTCCCTGTAAATAATAAGATAGCTATTTGATCTTGATTAATGAGGCACGAGTGACTTTCAACCGGCAGCACAGGATTGCACCTTCATGCAGGTGTAGCCTAGTTAGATAAAAGAGGAGCAGCGGTATTTCTTCATCTCTTACTGAATCACAGGGCTTTAAACTAATACTTTATACCTTTCTCTAATTACCCAATAGCTTTTATAGCATTAGTTAACCCTCTCCCATTTTAACCACAGCAATGACTTTTGTGACCTTTGCAATTGCAAACAGTCCATCACAAATAGGAAGGGAGACCTGTAGGGAACAGGTCAGCAGGCAGGCTTCGACATACACACTGCCTGCTCCACAGCAAATTACTCCCAACTCATCAACTTGCCCTTGCGTCAACAGTGTTACTGCAGTGCTACGGGTCGAAATGTCTACTTGCCATCAGCCTGTGCTTGTGCTCTCTGAGCAGAGTATGTCAAAACTGAGGCACATGGACAGTTACTGACCTGCCTCTCTGAGGCTCAGGATAGATGGAAGTAGAATTAAGCTTATTTTCTGAGTCCCAGTCTTGACACCTAAGACGACGACCTTTTCTTAGGCACCTGGGTGGTTAACCTGTGTAACATAACTGTGGATGATACCAGAATACCTTGGGATCACCTTCTGCAGGCTGAAGAGAAACCCAGCAGACAATCATATTAATGTAAAATTAAAAGTCAGTCTCTTTCAGCACCCAGAGCAACAATCCATCTATCGCCAGAATGGAGACTAAACAATAAAGAATATAAGTAAACAGGATCCTGGGTTTTACCGGGGAAGTCCTGCCACATTCCTTCCAACCGACAAGCGTGGTTTGTTTCAGAGACAGTAAGTCCTGCGCTTGTGAAGATCCTATCTTACAGGAATTCCTGACCCGCTCCGTCTGCAGCAAGGCAGGAGGAGTGCTCCAAGAGGACCTGCTGGATGAGTCAGTCACCCGCATCACATGGATAACACAGTTTGTACAGGCTCTGATGCCACTTCAAGGCATTTCCCACACCTCCAGGAGCCTCCTGCTCCAGTGTCACCTGTGGGAGGTGGAACACCACAAGGTACATTTAGGCATTGGCTGGGGTTTGTCCAGATTTGCAAGTGAAAGTGGTTGAACAGATGCCACCATGTGAAGACATCGTTTTATCCCCAGTGCTTCAGGTAAGAGGTGCTAAGGACTGAGTTCTTCACACAGGTAGAAAGCCCCAGGGGATGGTCCGATGGCAGGCCCTTTGCTGTGCTCCTCAAGTGCACGTTCATGCTGTGGCCAGAGCTGCAGTGTAAACTCTCGTACGTCTGTATTAGTTTTAAATTAACTAGCATTAGTATGAAGAGCAGACTAATGACATTAGCATGAAGACTGGGGAGGCTGCAAATGGCAGGCCCCCAAAATGTGCAAATTACTCTGCTCTGAGCTCCACGGTGCCAGAATTACGCTGCTACCCGGACGTGAGGTAGCTATTGCAAAGCTGGCCCAGGAATTCCTCCACGTTATGACTGTTACTGTAGGGTAGCCAGACCTCAAGAGAAAACTACAGTGGAAATAAACCTTTTCTAAGTGGGAATTATACCATCCAGTGCCCAGGCTGCCAGTATAGCTATTCTGAGCAGAGAGGGCCCTGCTAGACATCTCCACAGCATTCATCTCAGCTCTTGGCACCATGACCCTGGAGATTTCCCCCCCTTTTCCTTGTGGGAAAATCAAGCCTGTGCTGGAGTCAAACGTTTCACGCATTCTCAGCACTCACCACTAGTTCAAAAGCTTTACAGGAGCTACACGTTTAGCAGTGGCTTAAAATCCTTCTGCCTGCCTTAGGAATCAGAAATACTGATTGACCAGTTGGCCCGAAGCTGCAGGGCAGACGCATAGCTCCGATTTTGTGCAACAGCATGGCAGTGATCCAGTAATCCAAAAGTTATTCAGAGAAAACAGCCTGGGACATACTTCAAGGACAATAAATATATTAAAATAATCCAGGATCTGTTTGGAAATTGATAGCCAAAATTAGAGCAGATGAATACGAAAGGTCTCAGAAAGCTGCAAAACGAGTTACACAGTTACTACAATCCTGTTTCCCATGTGGGTAGGTGTTTGCCTACATTCTAGGTCCATCTTTCTAGGCCAAAATCTGGATCAAACCCCTGCTCGGATTAGAGCAGCGATACATCTACCACTTTTAACGCAGCTCTAGTTTCTTCCATGGTGATTAAGATGGGTGTGGAACAGCTTTATTTTTTAATCAGTACTTTTTTTTGGTATTGTGATATGGTTTGAAGTCGTGGTTGCCACAGACGTCAGTGTTTGGTATGCATTGCTCCTGAGTCACCTTCTGCATGCCTAGCGTGTGCCATGGTGACGAGCCTCTATGCAGGATGACCACAAGTCCCCTCAGATATAGGAATAAGGTTGAGATTTTTCCAAACTAACTTTTTAAAATCTTATGTGGAATTAAAGGCACGTTGGGTGCACAATTCTTGGCTAATATTAAGAATTTTAGCTTGGATCCTCAAATACACCAGAGTGCCAATGTAGTAAAGTAACTCTGAAGAACAAAAAGTAAATGCACCCATCATGGGTTGGGCTGAGGCTAACAAACCACCGAAAATGAAAGAAACACCAATCTTCTGGAAATAAAAAATAAATCAGGATTTGGGTTGTTGCGTGTACTTTCTACGGCCTGACTCATGAATTTTAACCTTTAACAACGTGACTGTTCACAGCTGTATGTACCAGCAAGTACCTGTGCGCAGACAGTTCGGACAACCTGGGCTATTTGTTACATCATGTTAAAAGAAACTACATTTTTCACATTATAATGTATAAGCTACTCTGACACCCACACCATGTAGCTGCCTGAAAATAAAACAGCATTGATTAAAAATAGAAATCTTCCATACACATTTGTAAACCTTGCCAAAATAGATCAATTTCTATATAAATCCTCAAGGCCTGCTACAATTTTAATCAGAGAAGGGTTAGTTCTAGAGTTGGATTATTTTCTTTCTTGGCCGCATTTCTACACTCTTTTGAAGAATGCTGTCTGGCTGTTGTTTGTACACAAATCCATCAGGATAGCTCTTCGTACCTATAACCACCAGACGATACCAGCCGTGTTATCACCTCAGTGGTTTCCTTCTTCCCTCCACTCTTCTGGGAAGGAGGACTAAATTCCACTCTGTGCCTTTCTTTTTTCCACCTACTGTACAACATCTTTGAAGCAGCAGTTGTATCCTTTTACGTGCCAGTTTAGCTAACCCACATAAGCTGCCAAAAAAAAGTTTCACTGCTAAAAATACAACTCCCTGAAGCAAGCACAGGGCTTAACAATGGTGTGGCGCAGGGACATTTGATCCTGCCATGGCTAATAGTAGCCAGTTTCCTCTCGGAGCATCTGCCCAGGTCTCACACCACCCGGTGGAAGGGGTTTGTGAAGCTGATGGCTTCCTCGGTGGCAATCAGGAATGCTGGCTCCAGCCCCCCCCAACTGCCCTGTGCCACCTCGGAGGGGGAAAAAGGGCCGAGGTGGAGCCCACGGAGCCGGGGGCGGTGCGGGGAGGGGGGGGAGAGCAGCCCCAGGGCTGTTCCCGGCGCAGCCACGAGAGGGAGATGCAGGACGCGAAACGCGCGGGGGGACGCGCGGGGACCGGCGGCTTCGGGGGGGGGGAGGGGGCGGCAGGGACAAGGGACAAGGGACAAGGGACAAGGTCCCACGCACGCACACAGCCCTGGAAAGGGGCATGGCTTCTCTCCTGCACCCTTACAGACATTTATTTTCAAAAGATTTTTGGAGGATTACCACTCCCGGCCGTGCAATGAACACATCACTCTCAAGTCTTGAAATTGAGCGTCTAACTTACCAGTTTAAAAAACTTTCTCAGGTTTGCTTTGGGGGTTTTACTTTCTTCTCTTCTAGGTTTCACTTCTGCAGCTTCTGGGCTCTTACTCTCGTCTCTCTCAGGAGCCACAGCTTCTAAAGTTGCGTCTGCTTTTTCGTTGCTTACGATCTCTGCTTCTTCTGATGCATTCTGGGGTTATTTTGGGCAAACATTAAGAAAGTGGAAAAAACATTCAGACTTAATCAGTGAAGTTTGGTGTGGTTTTTTTTTTTGTTTTTTTTTTAAAGAGGTTACAATCAAAGCACTTCAGCAGCACAGTAAGTTGGTACGTCATAAACAAACGTGGCATGAAAGCACTCTCAGTGTCGTGGTATCTGGACAGGTTTCTTCAGGAATTTGATTCATCCCAATTCAAATGAATATATGAGCTGGTGGGATTTTAAGCACTTGTTTTAACTGAAGAAATAGCCTTTCCTGAATTTCAGTACCAGTTCCCAAACAATAATTTGTCTTTGATTATGATAAAAAACTTAAACAAAATTACTTACACTTACAGTGGTACGTGCCATGAGTAGGTGACACTCAGGTAAAATCAGAGAAAGATCATACCAAGCAGTTTGCATACCAAAGAAAGAATAGGATTAAGTAATTAAAACAGACCATAAACTTTATTAATTGTTAAAACTCTGTTAAGCACCCTTCTTAGTGAAATATGGAAGTGCAAGCTCCCAGCCACAGCGTTCTCAGGCTGGTCACACTCACAGTACCCACTCCTCTTCCCAGCCGCAAAGATAGGAATGACTTCTTGAGGTACAAGGTAGTTAAGTAGCCCATCTATTACTTCATCTAATCTCATGGATCGCAGTCACCCTCTTTGATAGTGTTGATCCCCATTTGAGTTCAAGAAAGGCTGCTGAGTACTCGGCAACATTGCCTTTATAGAAAGATTTTGGGTCCCACTGAGCTTTTGTGAATTGCTGGAAAGTTCCCTCTATTATACTAGTACTTCAACCAGAGGCATGCAGTTTGCAAATTCCTCTAAAATATAGATCCCCATAAGATTTATTGATTTATCTGCATGTCCACAGCCCTCTCAAGGCTATCCTGGGAATGCTCAATGTGTTAACGTGGACAACAAAAACTGCGGAGCAGAACAGATGAACAGGAGGCCCATTTCTGCTGTAGGAGGTGGAGGCACAGCTGGGCAGGAGCCTGAACTCGTGTTTCCTTAGCTGACTCTTCTGCCCTCGTAAATAACATTCTTCTGTGCCCTCAAGAACCACTAATTAATTCCCATCTCACCGTAACTGTATAAAAAAATATATTTCTTTCTGCCATAAAGAGAAACTATTATGCTAATAACCAGGTAATTTGACCCAAAGCGAGCCCTTTATCATTTTGCAGCCTATTGCAGAAAGGTGTGGAACATTATAAAAGCAGGATAAGTTACACCCTCAGCCTCCAATACTGAATCAAACGGCAGCAGTTACCCGAGGTATTGGCATTTCAACACATGCTGCTTCTTAAAAATACAGCATAGTCATAGCTGAAACGTATACTACGGTTACTATAGGAAAGAACTGCTGTAAATAAATCTCAACTATTTATATTTCACAATTTTTACTCTACTTACAGGAACTTACATTTATTGCATGCTCATAGTTATTTTGACCCAATTAATTTTAGCCACATGAACATGTGAACTATTTAGAATCATAGAATTAGTGAGGTTGGAAGGGACCTTTAAGATCATCAAGTCCAAGCGTTTGAAAGATAAGACCAAAGATTCAGCCCAGGCCCATACCCTGACTCAGGGTGGCAATACAGATGCCTCCTGTGGCAGCCGCTTCCAGTACTACTGCCCTCATATACTTTTCCAATTGTCTTCAACTCAGTGATTCCCGTGTAGTATCTTTAGTTTAATAGCCCTTGATGACTTTTTTCCTACAGAAATTCCTGACATCCAGCAGCGTCCTGTGGCAAAGAATCCCACAGCTAAAGTATGCTTTTTTTTCTTTTTGAAAAGTACTTTATTTTCATTTGTCACCAAATAATTTCATTTGATACTCTCTACTGCTCTTATTTTGAAAACAACTGATCTTTTCTGTTCACCTCTTGTGTTACAGTAGTCATTCTGTATGCTGCTGCCATCTTCCTTTCTGCCAACTCCTTTCTGAGCCAAAAAACCAAATAATCCTAATTTACATAGTTCACACAGAAGCCATTCAATATATTTATGCATTTTTCTCTCTGTATTATACCTTTTAGTTCTATCATATTCTTTTTGAGTTGGAGGGACCCCACATGCAGGACGGGGACTCACCATGGACTTCTGCAGCAGCATGAGAGATTTCGCTTTGTTCTTTACTTCTCTTGTGGAAGAAATTAACATTTTGGTGTGGGGGGGAGAAGAATGATGAGGGAATAAATATTCCTTGTCCCCTGGTGCGCGAGATGACTGCAGCACAGCCCACTTCCCCATGGAATTGTAGATTTAATTTATATTTATGAACATTTTTGAGATAATCAATCTGTAATAATGTTCATCTATATTTCTGCCTATTCACACATACATACAATCAATTCACCATCTATTTGCTTGAAGGAAATGATTCATTGCATGAGTTGAAACAGTGGCTCAATAAAGCAGCAGCCTAGCTGCTGGGAGCTCATCATTCAAAGATTACAGTTTGGGATGATATTACTGCTACGCTGTTACAGCTGCAACCCAAATGAGTTTTGTCTCTCAAGCTATGTCTGTGCAATGGCCTTCGTGTCACTACTGATAACAAATGCACCCTGGGGCGAAGTGCTAAACTCTGAAAAGCACCGTCTGTTTAAATAAAGAAAAGAGCTAAGTGATAGTCAACTATTCAGAGAGATTGATTTGTTTAAAGTAATCAGTGACTACTTGTACATTTCTTGATGGATTCCATAGGAGGCTTTAGGAAAGTTTAAATCCTGTTTTAGTATAGCTAATTCTTACTTTCACTTTTTTTTTTTTTTTTTTAAATTAAACTTAGCTATCCAATGTACCAATGCAGGTACTTAAATTTGGTACTCTATTAGGCATATCAAAGTTGTTGTCAAAGTTACAGGTTATCTTGTTTGAGATCTTGGGCTTGCTATCAAAAAATTTATGATTATTTTCTTGTAATTATCTCCAGGAGTCATTCTTGTATACCCATCTCCCTCTGTAAGACTGAATTAACTGATGCTGAAGATCTTCTGTTACAATTTGGTGATCTCAAAGACATCTCTGGAGGCCTACTCCAACCTCCTGCTCAAAGCAGCAGTTGCATCAGGTTGCTGAGGAACTTGTCAAGTGGAGCTTTCAGTATCTTCAAGATTCCACAACTTTCGTGCAATCACATCAGCGTATTCAGATATGTTGGGACACAAGGAAATGCTAGAGACATCACAAAATCATCTCAAATAAGACTGACCAAGGTGGCAGTTTCTTGCAGACTGATGCCACACGACCATGGTATATGGTGTACTTCAGAGGTGCAGAGAACGCCTGTGCGTGGTCTTTCAGCAGAGGGGAAAACCCCTGCCAGCTAAGGTGGTTTTCTGACACACTTTTAAGAACAGAGTTTTTAAATTTTGTTCTTGTTTCCCCTAGGAAACTAGAAGAAAATTTTCCATTTGTGCATTCAAGAGAATTGCCGAGGTGTTTCTGGCAGGAATTGAAAGTATAATAGGAAGAACCTGACAAAGATAAAGTCAATAAACTTTGAATGATGCTACAATAACCTAAACTGTTCTCTAGAGAAATGGATTCAGTTTCTTTACTTCACCTGGGAGAAAAACAAAAATTATACCAAGTTTTGTGACTGGTTTTGGGAGGAAACTGCAGTTTGTATATAATAATAATTTGCAAACAGCCTAGCTCTATCAGCTTTATGAGTTTTTAATGCATAAGTGTTCTCATAAATGTAAATTGTCAATTTATACACCTATAAATTGCATCAACTGAGGTTGCTGGATTTGTGGGTCCTAATTCTGCCTCCAGTTTCCTTAGACACAAATTGTTTTAAATTCAACCTAAGTCAGCAGCTACTGCTGTTATGCGCCATGGAGACATGTGCTATTGGGGTTCTTTTTCTTTTTTTTTTTTTTAAGGCTCTCTGCCAAGCTCAGGAAAAATTTCAAGATACAGTTGTTTGAAGGAATAAGATGAGCGACATCCTTTGTTCCTCCTATTACAGAACTACCTTTGTTTTCTTTTTCAATATAATATTTTAATTTATAAAACACAACTAGTAAAGATAAAAGTATTTTACTAGGTTCTCTGTTTCACTATGTTTGGGAAGCATCCTTCCATCTCTTAAATGATAGCATCCCTAATTTTCTTCTAGTACGAAGCTTACTTTGAACAGTTATGACAGAAAGTTTGTCTCTGCCTTTTGAGTCCTCTTTCTGGTTCTTACAAACTCTGCTATTGTTCTGGTGAACTATTACTACACCATTTTCTTATCTAGGTTCCTGACCATACAAATCGTTGCCTTCTGAGCGTGTAACTTATTTTGTGACCTGGATAACTTTGATGGGAGTTTTCCTTTTGCTTGCTGCCTCTTTCCTCAAAATTGAGGTAAACACTATACCCTGCTTTGATCTTGTGCCGGAGTCTGAACTGGCGCTCTCCACTGCATTCCATTAGACTCAAGGAAGAGTTCGGCTGTTTTTCCTGGGTCATACCTTCTTTACGAAGCAGCTTTTCTTTTTTCTTAACAATGTAGATGAGAGATGACCTTTTGCTCAAGAAATTTCCACTTAAAAGAGCAGTCATGCTTGAGATCTGTTCCTGCTTGCAGACTCGCGGGCAGGAAGCACAGAGGCTTTGAGAGGCTTTAACCCACCTTCCTGCCCTCCTCTGCCAACGCGCAGGCGACAGAGGTTGCTGCAGTTAAGGTAGCTCAACTTCAGCCACCAACGTGCTCTCGGACCTCCACCCTGAAGCTCCCCGTGACCTACAGCTGCTGCCCGAAGGTGCCACTCGGCAGATCTTGAACCGTAACAGCTCAGACTATTAACCGATCAGCATCAACCACTGTCGGCTTCTGGTGAAAATCCCACTGATCTGTAAACGGCCCAGAAGCGTGGTCCTGACTCACGAGTTCTGTTGGATTTGTTGGGTGGGCTGCGGAGGTTAAGGCCCCTCCCCGATGTCAGGACGGCAGATGTGCCAGCAGTCAGGTTGTGAAATGGCCCCCAAAAGCCCATTGCTTATTGTCCCCCTCACTGCCTCAACCAGGGGGAATTCTCTTTCAAGTTTCTTCATCCATTTAGCCAGCAAAAAATGGCCAGAAACTCCTTCCCTCCTGCCTGATAGGTGCTGTATCCCAGGATGGGAGCAGCTTACCTGCTCCCCTCCTGGAATATATGGGAACTTATAAGTCCTGGGTGATTTTAACATTTATCTCGCACACTCCACTCATATATTTATCTTTGCTTTCCTCTGGAAGAGTATGGTTGCAGGATCAGCAATAAAAGGTGTTATTCTGCTTCACTTAATAGCTAACCAGTTTCCTGTTTGCATTATCACCACATAAATACCTCTCAGTAAGAAGGGCGTGATTTTTCTGCGTTTGTATGGCAACAGAATTGCAACAGCTTAAAACTCTAGTTTTTAAAAATATATCCCTTTTTAAAAGGGGATTTTATTCACAAAGCGGTCTAAATAGCACTCCCTCAATCACTTTCCTCCATCATTTACTGGCACGCTTTGATCAGATATAAATGAAGCGTCATGTTTCTCTGCCCTCATCAGATATCTACAAAGTCTTGAAAGCCAGCTTTCCAACACAAATATGTGAAATTGCTAACTGTAATTTTCTATTAATATTCCTCAGTATTTGAAAAAAAAATGCTAGTATGACAAACATTTGAGTAACAGTTATGAAAATTCTTGTGCAGACTGATCAGGAAATGGGGCAAATACAGTCAAAGTGGTTTCCATCTGAGGAGTTGAATAAAGATCTTATTTCTTTTTCATTTACATATTTATTCATCTGTAGTCAGAGCAGCAGCATTAACTGCAGCGTGTTGACAGGCACTTCATTAGCTTTACTTTGAAGTGAAAGCTCATCAGAAGGTAGATATTTGAGAGAGTGCCTGGAAAGAGAGAAGCTGGATCGGAATCCTGCATCTATTGAATGCTGTGGTTGCTATTTGTTAGGTCAAAAGGAAAAATTACACAACTGAATTATACACCTATTTAGAACAGTTGCTAGTGCTGATTCTCTATCCTAGCAAAAAGCAAAGGGTGTCAGAAAGAGATAAAATCACTGCAGAAAAAAAAAAGACAGAATCCTCAAAGCAAGCTGAGTTTGAGGCTAACCTGTAGTCTAAAGACATTTTTTTTTATTTTACCACCTATCTCTTTTTTTTTTTCTTTTTTCCCCAGCTTCAAGCTGACTGGGTCACCAAGGTCTTTCATCAAAGGAAATATAATGTTATTATCTGTCAAGAAAATCCAGTAAAGCAACATCACCCTCCTATAGGTGAGGATTCAATGCTCAAGCAGGCAGACTTTTTTTTTTTTTTAAATCCTTAAGACCAAATTCAGTTTCTACTGCAGAAATCTTGCAAAAACATTTGGTCTTGGGATGATTCCAGACCCAAGAATTTCTAACCAAGCAGAAATGGCCTCATTTTACAAAGTTAAAAGTCAGATTTCACACACTATTGTGGTTCAGTGCATTTGGGTTAATGGTTTAACTAACCCTTAATATTTTTGGTAGCAACCATAACCTGCTCAGAGTTGTAGAGAGTTCTCTGTGCTTTCCATTCCCTGATATAAGCAGCTTTATTTTGATGATGATGTAGGATAAATTGAACCCAACATTACGAACAAACAGAAGTGAAAGACAGAACTTTGCTACAAGGTTTATACCCTTGAGGTGGTTGAGATCCCAGAACTTCACGTGAAGGTTATTGCAAGGTTAAAAAGACACAGGGTAGTTACCTCGACCTCGTTTAGCTTAGCTATAACATGAGATATGGGGAGCTGGTGTTCACTGTGAGCAGAGCCTACCTTATACAGAGCAGTAAAATATCTATAGCTACATCGATTTGGGTTAATCTTTCAAAATAAGGTTTTGGTAAGATTTCAAAACCTTATCAGATTCATATCTTTTCTGAAACCACCCATCACCGCCAGTCACTCCCTCCCTATTTCACTATTTTTCTGCAAGAAAACTTTCGCTTCTTACATGCTTTTCCTTTCTCAAATACACAAGAGGCCTTGTTACTTCATTATAAAAATACTGAACTTCAGATCAGATTTATTACTCATTTTTACACTGAAACTGCATACAACCATCTGCCAGAAGGCCTCCTCTTTTTTCTTATTTCATCCTGATGTTCAGCATACATCCTGCTTCTTCTCATCTCTGTTTTCAAACACGCCAGACTACTCAGACGGAGGAGGAGGTTTCCGTAGCAATAACAACTATATAAAAACCCTCCCCCTCCCTCTTCTTCACAACTTTCCTCTCATTCCAAGTACCTGATTCAGCCAATTCCACAGGAATTTAAGTCCCAAGTAAGAAATGTTTCAAGATTAGATTGTTTTCAAGCATGTTTACTCTGTAAATAGCTAAACACCACCTTTTTTTTTCTTTTTTTATAACCTGAGTAGCATACCCACACCGGATCTCTACCACATCCAGTATCCCTACCCAGGAGGGAAAATACAGCTACAGAGGCTGCAGGGCTGGCCGCGCCCTCAGCATCTGTGCGCTTGGAAGCATTTCATTTCTGGGATTTGAACTTGAACAGAAGCCGAAGAAAGCAGTTCTTCGACACACAGTGATTCAGTAAAGTTTAATACAGCTCTTCTCTTAAACGAAATGAGAAAAGAATTCAGTTTATAGAGCACTGAGGATCATGGAAACAGGAACCGTGTTTTCAAAGTTGGTCCTAATTTTAGTTAAGGTCATTATTTAACCTGAGGAAAAATATGTCTTCCCAAGCAATCGACCTCAATTCCCAAACCTAACAACTGTTCCACTCTGGTATTAAACTTTTTCTAGTGAGTAAGAATAAACCCATCAGATTCCAGGTTTTCAGACATCTAGAACTAAATCAAACAGTTCTCATAAAAATGAAATGTGTTTTTATAGCTATAACTCTGTTAATGATACAATTTGGTAAAGAATGCTACAATAGCTGTAGGATTTTTAACGAGTGTCTTGAATTCACAAAGTAATATTCCTTCTTCCACAGTACCATTCAAAACCAGTACAGCCAGGTTTAAAAGACTACAGTTTTACAAGGCTCTTCTGCAGGAGCCTAACCGCCGCCATTAGCCACGTGTGCGTGCGGCTGCCCGAAGCTCACGTATGCATTTGTAACTGCATACATCGCTTACGCCCCTCGTACACGTAGCACGTGGGACACGCTCAGCTTCACAGACCTGATGCTTTCCTGTCACTGTGCTTAGCAATAACTCCAGACGCCGCGTGGAACGGAGCTGTGGGACGGACCAGCTCCGAAATCCAGACGTACCTTTTTCCAAAAGAGCTTGCTCAGTGGCGTAGGAGTGGATGCTGCTTTCTCCTTCGGCACCTCTTTGGGGGCTTCGGTGGCCGCTGCCTGCAGTGGGGCTGCAGGCTCGGGGGCCTTTATATTCTGCTTAGCTGCCTGCGGCTCTTGAGAGGAAGGGACGTTTTTGTCCGATTTTACAGAGGTAACAGGCTGCTGTTCAGTGCTCTGGAAAGAAACATGAACACGCGGGCTATAGGAAACGTGTAGGACAAGGTGCTCGCAGCACACTCAGGCGTCACCCGGTACGAGAGGTAAGCGTGCGGTGGACCACCATTGCATGGGACACAGGGAGCAGCAAGGTGCAGTTTGGGAGCCCCATCGCCCTGTCCTCGCAAATGAAGTCATGTCTTGAACAGAGGAAGCAAATTACATAGCAACTCACCCCTCCTAACAGAGATGAGTAACTGATTAAGAAATTAAAAGTGTCTTTGAGACTGAAAATGACAGCGAGAATAATTACCCTTTGACTGCATTATTCATACAGATAACTTGAATCATCCTACTCACTTTGGTATTGGTTGTCTGTTGGGTCTCTTTTGCAGCCTGGAGGGAAACAAAACACAAAGACAAGTCTGTCTCTGGCAATGTCAGCGCTCACAGTTACACAGTTCAGGAATTGTCTGTGTCACAAATTATTTTATTTTTAGTGAATGTTTGTGAAAGTCCCGGCTCCTGCAACCATGGAAACTGCTCCGGCAGAGGCGCGGCTGCCCGGAGGGGCTGCCAGATCGCATCCTTCTACCTGCCGCAGCCCTCTCTTGGATGGCTTTGTGCTCATGCGGCTGCGCTTCCAGTCCTCAACTGGTTCTTCAAAAATACGTGTATTTAACATATGAATTCCCAGTTTCGTCAGGTAAGACATTACACAGGGTTTTGAGGTATTAGCATAATTTTTTTTCTGAGCTGGGTCTGCACATGCAACTTCCAGTGCACACATAGAAGCCAGAGCTGGGTCTTTCCCACCGGGGGAATTGCACACCAGTCAGGGACGTGCTAACATCGCCTTCAAGGCGGGAGGCTTTGCTTTCAGGGATACAAAATATCGGCCGAGGACTGCCTGGAAACCAAGGGCACAGAACAGCAGTGGCCTTGTAACTTGGAAGCCAAAGTGGCAGCTCTATAAAGAGCAGCTCTGCAGGTGCCGGAGGTTGGTTTAGTCCATGCACTCGCTTTTGTGCATTAGAGGGGATTTACTCTTCTGTAAAAAAATCCTTCAGAGTGATGGGTCTCCACGTTTCATCGAAATACATGAAGCCAGGAGGGATCGAGTTTGTTAAACTCCTTTCTGGCCAGTGATAGACATCAGTATCTATCGACCCTAACATCCAACATCGCTTACGTTGAAGACGAGCATCTGAGCTGTACGAAAAGAGGAGCAGCAAGCCGCAAACTCAAACAGGAGCCCAGCACCCCTGGGTTTCGGCAGCCTGCCGCACGCTTTGCAGATTTCTTGTATGAATAGGTGAGAGGTGTTTTGCAGGAGCCAAGGACTTCTTTTTGTGGTTAGCTCCAATGAACAAGATCCAGAGCAAGTGGTAAAAAGTAATGTAATGCCATGAGCTGGCTGCAGTACTAATGCTGAAAATAAACGATTAACCCCTCCAAGTCAAAATTCCATAAATAAGTAGAGTTACACTGCAAAACTGGCATGCAATGCACGGGAAACACACATGGATGGGAACAAAAGAACTGACGGGGACCCAGCTGCCAAATGCCATCCAAACTCGTATGTTATGGATTTCTATTAGGATACACAATGCTGTTTGAAAACAACATTCACAAAGTTGCTTTAAAGTTAGTATTTACATAAACACAGGAGAGGGGAAAGCAATGTTTGTTAACATACTCGTAAATCTTTCCTTAACTAAGGTACTGAGAAGTGCATTTTGGAAGACTTGCAGAGACTGAACTTTCAGAGGAGAGAGTGAAGTGCTTAAAATTAAATATGACTACTATATTAAAATGTTCATTTCAAATAAAGGAATTCATTACCTATTCATCTAGTTGACACATCATGCTAATGCATTTCAAATGAAAAGAGAGAAACAACCACTTTTTTTTTTTTAAAAAAGAAACTACAGGTGATAACTTCAGGGCTTGCCTGTCACATCACCGCTCTGATTTCAATTTCCACTTTCAATCTGCCTTACAAGCAAACTGTTGGCACCATTTTAATCCATCTCCTTTATTCTTAATATGCCATAAATGATACCCTATTTATTACTTCTCTATTTTGTATTTTCAGATTTTTTCCACATAAACTTAGAAGTGAGAAAAAACCTATTTAAAAAGTAATGGCATTTTATAAGACAGATTTTATTGGTGTACAAATTTAGTGCTGCTGCATTCCTTTAAGATAACTGCTTTCATTCCAGACCAAAAGTCTTTAAAATTCTGTCAAATAGCCCAGTGAAAACCAATCAACTCTCCCAACAACTCATTGTGAGGTTTTGAACTATTGGAGAAGAGACTTAACACCTTAAAAAATGCTTGCCAGGGCTGGTTTTCACCAGGAAGCCCTAATTCACTATGAACAAATAATTCATATTTTAATTGTATTAAATATCAAAACTGTTAGCTATGAATGTAGTATATACAAGATGAGATCTTAACTTCAAGCTTTCAGCAAGGACTATAGACTTAAAACCATTGGGAAGATTATTATTCTTCCAGTAATACACAGATGGCATTTTTTTAATCTCAAAAATGAGACAGTGGAAAGAACATTTTTGTTTTGAAAATATCTTAAAGAACTCCCTTTGCCTCGTGCCCTTGATTATAAAGCCCCCTACTCACCAGAAATTCCATGTGGGTGTTTTGAGTGAGCATTAAATATTAATTACTTTCCTCCCCCAGTGGAAGGGTCTCTGCTTGTGCATTCTTTGGGCTAAAAAGCTACAATTCTTTGCTTCCCTGCCGCAGAACATCATGGCAGATTATCTTCTTCAGAGAATGCAGAAGTGCCCAAATATGGAACTTGAGACTAAAGCTGATTAAAGTTGTTCAAAATGCACACTTTTTATACGAATGGCTGGTTTAGAGGGTATTAGCTTTTATGCTTAAAAGTTTTCAGTTGGTTTTTTTTTTTAAGTATCCTTGGAAATCCAAACTTTTTCCATCCAAACTAAACCTAGAATTCAATCAACAGTTACTTTTCTTGTTTTCAGTAAAAAGCAAATGTCTCTGAAGGAAATTCCATGTTCCAACCTTCTCTGTGCCGTATCAGATGCCCCAGTTCACCAAATCACCAATTTTAACCATATGACAGCACATGTTAGGGCAACACAGATCATAAAGCTTTAACTGTAGTTGGAGTGCTGAGCTCTTAAACCTGTCCTACAATGGCAGGCGCTGTTCATATCCGCATAATTCATTGTTTGTCAGTACCTTTTGTTTTATTTTTATTTTAAGTGGCCAGGGAAGTTTAGTCAGCATTAGTAAGTGTAACTGGGAAGCAGGTAGCGGGGAAGGTTAGCAGAATTGTTTCAGAATCCTGAATTCACAGATGGTATAATGAGAGAAACATTGCAGGTGAAGATTGTTTTCACAACGTGCGGCACAAATGCTCACACCAGTAGTTTTCGGAGCACCGCACAGCTGGCCAGATGCTGATTTCGGTTACCAATTAAATAACTTCTCTCTGTGACAGAAGCCATCTGTTACTGCTCAGGGTTCTGCTCTTGCTAGCGTTTCATACAGACCTTATGCCTAAAGAGTTTGCTAAATGTACTGTGTCCTAGCCTGGGACTCTCTGCCTTCTTTTTCTTGGCCCCTTTAGTTTGGGATTCTGCCGCTGTCTTCGGAGCAGGCTGCCCACCATGGCCTTTTTCCGCTTTCGATCCCTTTTGTACAACAGCATTTGAAGTTGAGTATTTACTGCAAAGTTCTCATTTCGTTCATGAAAAACATTCAAACACTCATACATGTAGTATTAAACCCAAACATTTCCTTTTTGCCCTGGACAACAAATTGTGTTTTCTTCTAATTACTCAGTTCTCCGCAGACATTCTTTCACATGAGTAGTGAAATAAATGTAAGAGCCAGGACAACCCAGTTAACTCAAAATGAAACCACAATTTGCCCCCCAAATTCTTCATTAAATTGAACCCCAAATCCCACAAAGACTGAGACTTCTGTATTCAAATTCATGAGTAATCAACTAAATTTGGGATTTGTGAGTTTAAAATAGGCAGATGCATAAATCTCTGAAAATACCTTGATCCTTTTTACTGCAGTATTATAGGGACTTTAAAATTTTTTGCATAATACATTATTTAGGAAAATGGAAGTATGAATATTCACAATACATGCTACATACACAATTTCAAATTTGCAATAATGTTCGTTAAATTGGTTAGAAATGAAAGTATCAGAAAAATAGTAATGATAGACTGATACCAAAATCGTTGAATCAGAAAGTGCTGCTTCCTTTTAATTCCATTCGAAGTATTTGCAGGAGGCACTTGTTTTGGGAATCATTCCCTACTGATGTTAGAGACTGGAAAAAACTCTAAAAAACCTAGGCAGCACATTGAAAAAAATCCACCACAAAGGACTATAAAATGTGGAAACACTGATAGATGTCTATATGGGAAAAACCAGGTTATATTTTAAAAGCGGTAATGGACTCCCTGCAGCTCAACGCAGACTAAGTTACCCTGCACAGGGCAGAGGTGGGCCTATTCAAATACACAGCATTTCTACAAGTCTTGGAAAAACTTGGCTAATGTTTGCTAAAGTCTTCCATTTACTTTTTCACAGCATTGGATTTTTTTTTTTTTTAAATCATAATTCAAGTACCTTCTCAAAACATCACTCTTCAAGTCGCTCTTGCTGTCCCCTCCCTCACCCCCCCAGTATTCAACACAACCATCCGGATTTATCAGTGGACGAAAAAAGCTTAAGTTTTCATGTCATGAAAAATAGGGTTGGTTTTTTTTTTTTCCCCCTTCCTTCCTCACCTTTTTCATCTTTTCAAAAATAAAAAAGGTGGGGGACACAAACCCAGAGGTTTCCAGGGTTGCTTAACTGAGCTTCGACATACAAACAAGTTAACACAAGAGGCTGTTCTATGGTAACTGCAGTGTACAAATGCCCATAATATATGACTAATCACAAATCATATGGGGGAGCATTCTTCGCTCTTCAGTACCGCAGTGTGATGTTTTAAAGCAGCGAGATGCCTTTGATTACCTAGTACAAAGGAAGATGTAGTATTTCTTTTACTTACTACTTGCTAGTATCCTGGACTTCATTCCCATCTCCCTTAGGCAATTTAAATCCCAATTTAATTAAGAATCAGATTAATATATAGTGAAGAAATAAAAATTTGTAAAGTTGTATTTCATTGACAAATGACCCAAGTGTTCACTCTCTGGGTAATTAGCTTGTCCTTTTACAAGCTTCAGTCTGATTTCTTTTACACTTGAACACGGCAAAAATAAAAGCTTCCATCTTAGTAAAAAGCTTCAAAATGAGTTGACAAATTTGCAGGAACTGCAGAAATGTGAGGGGATCCAAACTCCAAAGAAACAATCAGCCTACAGTATTTAATACGTGAAGTATCAAGCACTGTGGTTGACCACAACTAATAGGTCAGGAGGAGAGGTCCAGAACATAACACGTATGGGCACGTGAAGTCGAGACATTGGTCTCGGGATTGTTTCGTTCAGTGCAATTACAATTTCATTCAGTGCAGTTACATCCTTCCTACAAAGTGCTTTGTACTATGAAGAGGCTGCGGCCAGTCACCTCAAAATTGGCCGGTTTCCCTTGTACTCTGTACCGTTCCCAGTATTCCCAAACATACAGCCATGTGGGAACAAGTTGGGATCTGCTACAGAAGGGTCAAATAGGTGGTTCGGGGCAGATGTGATCCAAACGCTGTGCCGGGTAGTATAAACTTGGGGAGGATCAATTAATCCAAGGAAGTATGACTCAACTCACATTAAACTCTTGTGTTTGCGTGGATGGAGTGACAATCACGAAGGGTGTGCCGGGGCTGCTGAAGGCATACGTGCCTTTAGCCAGCTGATTAAAGCCAGAGGCATCGCCGATGACAGCATGTTGCTGCAAAAACACCGAGTTCAGCTTCTCTCTGCCTTTCAGTGGGAGGGAGTGCTTTTTTTTTTTTGCTTTTTGCTATGCCAAGCTGAAGCGGGCTGTAGCGGTTTCTCCGATCTATGGGAAAGCTTGGCTGTCCTCTGAGCCACGGGGGAGCACTGCTGAGAGACACTGGGAACGTCCCAGCCCTTGTGTGATAAAACCCGGCTCCTCCCTGCGCAGGGGCTGCGCGAGCAGCCAAAATGAGAGCGGGACCAGGAGCCAAAGGCACAGCGGTGCCTGGGTCAGCCAAACCACACCAGAGCCCCACGGCACTCGGGAGAGGCTCCGGCTGTGCACAGGGGAAAGCCTCACCTGGGAACACATCTTCACCATTAGCACAAATTATTTCTCAAGGGAAAAAGTGACCATTATTTAATTATATAATATCAGCTGGAAAATCTGCAGCTTTTCTACATAGCAGTTGTCAGATTAACCTTTCTAACATATTTTTCCTTTAATATAGCAAAAAATCTCTGTGTCAGGGAAACACTAGTGAAGATAAAGGAATTTTTCATAAAAAAAACCAACTCCCATTTAGCTTCTATATAATGAGTTTGCACATCCTGCTAGTCATCTGGATTTGTTTACCCTCACAGGTGTGATCGCAAACCAAACCCAAACAGCATATTTGTTTCCAAATTACGGCACACCCGCACCAACCGTCACCTGCTACAGAAGCACGTGGGTGCCTTTGATAAAGTCAGGTATGCAAACAGGACTGAAGAACGGGATTTTTCACAAGTTGCTGAAAGAGCTACAAGTCTCACTGGAAGAGTGCGATTGGGCAGCTACCTTTTCTGCACATCTTAGAAGTCCTGGGTGACGATTTACAGAATTACTCAGCTATAATCAGGGAGAGATGTGTACCCCCATATACTCATCGGCTTCCCGGGAAGACTGACTTCACCATTTTAGTACCAGGCTATATAAAAATTTAAATTGGGCAAGAGGGATAAAAAAATGGATGAAAACAAAAATGCAGATGCCAATTGGGATTTTTGGCTACCTAATAGTTGCATGGAAAGTCCATTTCCTTTTTTTAGGGCTTTATTCTTTATGCATTAATTAATTTTTATCACAGGCATTGCGAGAAAAGCTTTAGTTATTTTAGTCCTAACAATGTGTAAGGACATCTAATCTGGAAGTTCCCAGTTGTTCAGACAGTGACATGCCTGTAGTCCACTGAAACACCAGAAGATAGAAAGCAGCTTGATACAAATCATCTTAGTTCTGCTTCTGTTGAAACTATTTTAAGTTTTGGCACTAACTTAACAGGAAAAAGGGGGAAAGGAGAAGTCTTTGAAAACGTACATTCTTCCATTTTAAAAGATTATGTTTTCAACTTCAAATTTTTACAGTTTATATTTTTCCCCAGTGGTTTTTTTTTTGTTTGTTTTAAAGTTTGGCAAATACATTGGATTAATCTGATGCTTTCAATATCTCTAAAAAAAATATAAGTATAATAATGAAACTTCTCCGAATTTGCATATAAAGGACTATTGCTGCTCATGGATGCTAAAACCAAGTTTCATTTTGCCAGTAGAAGCCAAGAACAAACAGTTTTTTTAAAAGGGAAGCAGGGGGCTGCATCTGCCCATCACACGGAGGAGCGTTTCTCAGACTGGTTCTGTATCTGTCCAGCCAATACGGGTTTCAGCTCCTGGTGGGAACATCACACACTTGCAGTCAACCTGACATGCTGTATTAGAACAGCTTGAGTGTTAGATACACCCTGCTTAAAAAAACCCCGATCCTCCTCTCTGCATGTAAAAGACTCCTGAGCAGTGATGGAAGCACAGCTCTCCCTGCGGGTGCCAGTCCTGCCCAGAGCAGGACAACCAAAACAGGACCAGGTCATCACCAGCCTCACAGAAAACACTACAGTTCAGATCTTGATTGTAATGTATGATACGAAGAATTGTACTGTTTATGCTCATCTTCCTCAAATTTATTCAGGGGAAAAATATTTTAAATTACTTCAAATGATATAATCAACTGGGGAAAAAGCAACACAATGAACATAAGAATGCCTGAGTCAAAAACATCTAGTGAGCAGTGACAGAACGAGGAATCTGCCTACCTTGTCTTCAGAATCACTTTTGGCTTCAGCTTTGCTTGAGGATACCTTAAATATATTCGAGAAAAAAACACAACACCAGTCACACCCAACTCAGTCTTTCAAAAGATCTGAAAGCTCATCTGTTTGAAACTAGCAGGTTTTTTTCTAGCACAAATGTGAAAGAGCTGTGAACGAAGTACAAATATTGCTTTTCCTCCCCATGTGGGAAAGTTTATAATATAAGTGTTTCTTGATTGCAACTTGAAGTCAACAGCTAAAATGAAAAACATCTGGACAAAAGTTATATTATTTAAGCTTATACATCCAATTAATCTGTAAAAATTAACTTTTAGATATTTACAAAAAATTTCAACATGCAGAAAGTATTTGAGATAGCTAAATATCTCCAGGTGTACAAGTATCATGCAGAAGTGGAAGTTTCTGGAGCAGGTCATCATCATTTGATCATAACTGCACTGTTCCTACACATCTCTCTACCACTCTCAAGTCATCCTCCAAGGCACCTCTTTGGCTTCATTACTTCTCAGTGCCCTTGGCAGCAAACACATTACACTTAGTTCAACATGTGCAACATGGGATTTTTATAAGCAAATAGCCTAGAGATGAAAAGGAAAGGCAAAAACTTACCAACGTTTTAAGGAAACTCATGACGGAGTTGTCTGCTGCAGCAATTGGTTGGGGGTTGTCTTGTTTTACCTCTGCCTCTTCAGGTTGCTCAGCAGTGAGACCGTTGACACCTGCTGAATCCTGCAGTAGGTCTTTTTGGTTGCAGGCATCTATCTCCTAAAAAAAAAAAAAAGAAAAAAGAAAGAAAAGAGAAGAGGGCAGAGTTTCCCCAGTCCTAGCTTGCTTAATTTCCAGTGGAATGCAAAAGTAACATTTGTGACTTGCATTATGTTGCTCAGAGTCACAACCCTAATTCCAACCATACTTCTCCAGCCTACATATTCCGAACAATTGAGCATTTATACCTCTCTTTTCCCTCTTTTCTAATATATTCAGCATTTGCCGTTGGTTGGAGGAACATTGTTCTCTGCTACCAAGTATAACAAACACAAGTAAAGTTGCACACGGGATCCCAAACAACACCGCTTTTCTCTTTTCAAGGCTGAACTTGTGAATAGGAACAAACACTGAGATTTTGGCCTTTGGTGGCTCAGTGTCTGATTGTATCAGACAAAGATTGCTTCCGATACTCTGTATTCTGCAATTCCAGAAATAATTTTTATCTAGCAAACACAAACATGGTACAGATGAAAAGAATGAAAAAAGCAACAACCCAAAGTAATTCTTCTGAGCCAGATGGAGCTGCCTCCTCTCTTCATGGAATTACAGTTCCTGGAGCCCAAAAATAGCTTTCCAGTGCTCAAGCACTCAAAAATATGTAATATACTCAGTTTCTGTTCAGACACCTAACAAAGGGTCTTTTTTTTTAAAAAAAGAAAAAACAACCCTCCTCTTAGACCAGTTTTGGAGAGCATGGCACCCCTTTACCCTGAGTTTGCCTGCCATTCTGGTCACTTTTGCCTTGAGCCTGCCCAGGTAAAGCCAACACAGACGTTGTGCATGACAGAGCAGCTCGAGACAAGTCCTCACATCCTTTTTTTAATATTTAAACGGCCCTACATCTGGCTANTTAAAAAAAAAAAACCAACACCCTCCTGTTAGACCAGTTTTGGAGAGCACGGCACCCCTTTACCCTGAGTTTGCCTGCCATTCTGGTCACTTTTGCCTTGAGCCTGCCCAGGTAAAGCCAACACAGACATTGTGCATGACAGAGCAGCTCAAGACAAGTCCTCATGTCCTATTCTTAATATTTAAACGGCCCTACATCTGGCTAGTAATATCTGAGTCCATTACTGATAATCCTCCTCCCTTTTTTCCTATCTGTCTATATTGCAAGTGCAGGGCTGGATCTATCAATTGCAGCGGCCTCGACTTTGGTAGGGGGTTTGAGACAGTACTGAATGGACAATCATAGCAGTGCCATATTTCTTTAGCAGAAGTTATCACCCCCAACTATTTAGACAGCTGTACACGTCTGGTCACTTAAGAAACAGTGACTAGAGAAGCAGCAGTGAGGATACCAGATGCCCAGATTACTCCAGAAGAAAAAAATAGGACAAGAAATAAAACAGATGAGCCCATTTGGGTGTCCCCAGTAAAATGCATCTTTCAATCACTGCCTCTCAAAGACTGCCTGGAGGTTTAAGTGGCACCAAGGATATTTTCTTGACATGCCAGTTGGACGTACTTGTTCAGAGCCATTTTTACTAGGAAAATTTTAAATTGTAGTCTTGAGAGCTTTCCCCTTTACCAGGAGATTTGAAAACAATATTTGTATAGGATTTGCAGAGGACATACATTTCTGTAGGTCACTAATGGAAAGAGTAGACTAAAGATGCACAAATGAGTGAAAACTTCGAAGGGCTAATTTGACACCAAGAAAGATGAGCGTGGAGTGGCCAGTCTCCACGCTGCATTTCAGGAGTTAAAATACACAAGGTTTTACTTGCAAGAACAGACTTCTGTCTAATTCTCCACCCACTGTTTTCCAAGTTTACCCAGGAAGAAACACAGCACAGTAGTTCAGAGTGCTTCAACAGGCTATTTAGAAGTTTTTTTACAAGGGTCTAACACACCACTTTGTCCAGCTGCCAGTTACAGGCCAGAGTGGCTCCAAGAACAATATGTCCCATGCAGAACATGCGTGGCCACGCCAGCTCCTGCAGCCCTGCTTCCAGGGATGCCATCTAAAGAGCTCTGGCCACATGAAAAATGCTGGCTCTATTTCAGATATTAAAGGGGCAACAAAGGCGCGAGACAAGAGACCAAAGAAGCAGGAGGCAGAAGATATGTCGCAAAACAAAACTAGCTTCATTACTGAAGTACTTATGCCATCAAACTCTCCGCTACTTCATGTTATCAAACAAAAATAAGCAAACTTTATTTTTACACACACAAGCCCCAAACTCTGTTTAGGAGGAAGGGATCTTTTTGCTAAGCTCTGAGCAAACACAGCTGTTACCAGCAGCAGATACCACCTGGGAGAGCTGCAGAGGTGACAGGTACCACCACTGGCAGCACCAGCTCTTCCAGGGTATGGCCCTGCTAAAGCCACACTTTGCCCCGCAGAAGTAAAAGCTACTGCAGACTGTGCAGAGCTTGAGGTGCGATGCCACCCAAAACCCCCTGAACTCTGACTTGCAGAGCACATCTGGGCCCTGTGATGACCCACTACTGCAGGAGGAACCCCACTCCAGCATTCCCAAGCCACGGCTGCCGTTAGCTACCCAGATACAACTCGGATCTGGACTTCGATAGATGCTGTGATCCATTTTGCACTTTCACAGGAGCACTGCTGTAGGAAAGGGCACAGACTCAGTCCATCAGCATATAAATCAGGGAGAGATAATGCGGAGTCCTACAATATCACATTTTCAGAGCCACAGTCAAATAACCACAAAAACCTCTGTAGCAGCTCAGTGCACAGTACGCTGTGGAAAGCCCTGGAGGCAAATAATGAAAGAAAACCTCTAGAAATAACAGAAGAAAGTCAGTATTAGAAGGTAACAGATACTATGTAAATGTTTGATTCATTTCTTTGAGGAGCCAAATTTGGGGGGTAATAAACACCTTAAATACTTATACTGTAGTTTCAGTTCAATCATTAGAAAAACATATCAAAAGAATGTATTCCTGCCAGCACTTTTGTTTGTATGAATCATGGCTCAGTGAAACATTTCAGGCATATAATTTATCTTTTCTTTGGCTTACATAGTAAATGCTTCATGAATTCATGAATTCTGTCCTTGTTTTAATTATGCTGTGTTCTGAATGTAGTTTTGTAGACCACAAAAATAAAGAGTGGTTCACCAAACACAGAATGTTTGTGCAGCTCTTAAGCTACAACTGTGGAGCCTCTCTCTTACTTACCAGCAACGCTGTTTGTTTTGTGTTGGCACTCAATTCAGGGAAACTTTGCTTTGCTTTTAGCTTTTACAGATACTACAAGTCATAATCCACCAAAAAAAAGAAAAAAGCAGCTGTTGGCAGCAATATCTGGATTTTTAGTACGATTATTTGGTAACAGTTTGTAGTTACTACAGTAACAGCAATTAAATTAGAGTTGGTCATTCTCCCATCCTACATGAGAACTAGCAACTTCAGCGGGAACAGAAGGCAACTGTGCTGCAAGGCAGAGCCACAGCCTTTGTTTTAGAAATTGAGTTAAAGCAAGTTTGGCAACATATCAGAAGTGTTTAGTTGATATATTTTTCCCAGGAAAGGTCCTTAACTCCTCTCTGCCCCCAACATATACTCCTTTTCATATTTGAAGAATGAAAGACAAGAATTGCAGTCCAGAAATTCAAGGATAAGGTTAAATTTGACTCTCCCCGTGATACAATTCAATGATTCTGTTTAATGGTTGGACTTGATGATCTTAAAGGTCCCTTCCAACCTCAGCGATTCTATGATTCTACTCTATATGGTTCTGCCACTCATTTACACTGAGCAACTCGAACCCCAATTTTGTGAGTCCTCAAAGATTTTCAGTGGTACAGCTTTAAGCACATGTGTAGAAGATGTACAGGCACTTCTGTTAAACAGGAGACCTGTCCTCAAGCAGGTCCCCAAGTGCCAAAAAGCTGTTGTGTGGGCTAGGGTCCTGCAAACACTTACACACCCCCCAAACATAACCTACAGCTGATGAGTGCCTGGGACTTCCAGACTATTCCCATTAGTGAGGTTCAGGACGTGGATAGGTATAACATTAAAACTGGAACAAAATTCAATTAATCAGAAAGCTAGGCATTATTGATATAAAAAGCCTGACTAGTTCTTCTAGTGTCTGTTTGAACTGCCAGAATAAGATTTAGATTATCGTTTCTGATAGTCACTCGTTACAAACACTTGTTGACTTGAGCTTTCCCAACATGACTATTTGCTACCAGATGTTTAACTGACTTCTGGTTAAAGCTACTTCAAATTGTTATTTCATTAGAGTTTCACACCAGACTACTTCAACAGCACAAACTGTGACCTTTCACACTCTGTAGTTTGCAATCACAGCAAAATAGGAAATTATGAATTTTTTATTTGATTGTAAAAGTAACAATTCTTGCGAGCCACAGGCAAAACTTATTCTTTGTGCATATTAGTCAAAAATATCTGCAGGAATTTAAAGTGTTGAAAAGCTTCAGCCTTATAAGCTACAAACAGAAGTGCCAGTATGCACTGAACAGATTATTCATTCTGAATTATTCACCCTGTTCTGTTTATGTAGCGAATGACTTGATATTCTGCTAGGTTGAGACTACGGATTCTTTAAATGCACATATATAGCTGTCTGAAATACTAGCAATGGGTGCTGCTTTTGAAGGGCAATAGTCAAAAATGCAACTGTTTATTCTTACAAATGAATCTTCAGGAAAATATTACAATTTATAAGTTTACACAAGAAATGTGATTTTCAAATTTGAGGAGGTATGAGAAGATAAAGTAGAACAATAGAAATTGAAGACATTGAGATAACCTGCAGTGTTGTCAGTACAAGCAGTGAGCATGTTGTGAACTATGTTCAACACTATTCAAAGAACAGAATCATAACGCAGTCTAATTTGTAAGCCTGAACTAGGCCAATAAGAGGAGTTATTATAAAATGGCATTTACACTTCGATTCTGATGAGGGGGCCATGCAGCTCATTTCTCCCTCCTGTTCATGACATTGGACAGGATTTGAGCTAAATCACCAGGTAGTGTACACTGGCACCTCTCCAGTGAAACTAATACCAGTTATGGCACTTATCCCCAGCCAGGGGATGGACTTTTTCAGTAGTTAATTACCTGAAAATCAATCCTATAATATAATTGTTGGTATCAAACTTTGTAGGAAGTGTAAAACCTAAACTCACATCTGTTTTCAGCTCCTTTCTTTGGTTAGTGTGCTCTCTCAGATAAGTTACTTAATTTCTTATATCACCTTCTCATCCTGTAAACTCAATTCTAAGGGGCCACTTCTCCTTGGCTGAAAAAAAAGTAATAAATCAGAATAGCTAAGAGTACGAAAATTGCTACTGTGTAATATTCCTTATTCTGGTATGTAGGGTATGCAACAAGCAGCTATTGCTGACAAAGAGTGACTATTTTAAGAATGGCACAAAGCATGCTAAAGAACTTCTTTAAACCCATCCAGTGTCAAACTCCAAGCTCCTAAAGCATAAGATACAATTTTGTTTTCAGGTATTTTTGCTTTCATTTGCAGCTGGCTGCTGTTCATCATCCTGGCAGTTGGAGCATGAACACCACCAGCTTGCCCAAACCTTTCGGAGAAATACAAATGAATTTAAACTCAAGGGCAGATGCCAGCATTTAGCCATGAGCAGGCGGCAGCGCTATTACCACTCCACCATAGGTCCTTCTCCCACCTCCGTGCAGCCACCCCACGGGGGGTTACCTGCAATCGCTTTAAGCCACTCCACCATAGGTCCTTCTCCCACCCCACGGGGGGTTACCTGCAATCGCTTTAAGAGCGACACCGATTCATTCACACAGCCATCATGACATCAAGTGTCCTGCGCTATTAATATTCCTAAGAGGTTTCATTAAGAGCAAAATGGATATTCCTACTGAAGCACTTGCCTTCCCCTGCGGGACACCGTTTGATGCGCTCTGTAATCCAGCAGCCTCTTTCGCTGGGATGCGCCCGTCAGGAAGGTCTGAAGTCTGCCTTTCCTCCTGGGGGTCAATTTGCGTTTTACTCCTTTCCTTCCCCTTCTCCAGCTTGAAGATCCTGTCAAAGAGGGTTACTTGTTTTGGCTTCGAGGCGGCCGCATCCTCTCCCTCAGGTGCCCCTGACGCTGCGAGGTCGATGTCGTGAAGCGATGCTGCCGGCGGGGCCCGGGTCAGGTTTTTATGTGCGTCTTCCTCCCGCGCAGCTGCTGGGGGAACCTCCGCGCTGTCACTTGGAGCTTTGTTCACTCCGGGCGCCTCCGAGCTGACATCAAGTTTTGCCGATCCAACTGATGAATCCGTAGCTGGATCTTCAGTACGCCCTGGTACAGACCATGAAAACGCGAAGACAGAGCGGGATTTAGCAGATGGCAGAGCTCTCCTGGCAGCGCTCCCGAGGCTCTGCCCGCCCGCATCAGGAACGGGGCTCTGCTCCATTGTCTTCGGGGAAGAAACGGCCACATTATCCCGTGCAACACTCGCCTTTGCTTCCACTAGGAACAGAAGCATAGAACAGTAATTATCCGGCACAGCAAAGAAGTTATACTGGTTGTACAATTAATCGTGGTGACCTCGCTCTTTAATAAACTAATTCTGAAACGTGGAGCCTCGGGGAGGACCACACAGAGCGCAGCTTGTTTAGAGACCCCGTCGTCTTCCTGCGCTAAATACGAGCTGCCACTCGTTTGTCAGACCTGCCTGTCTGATTTTCTTTCCTGTCATTCCTTATCGAAGCCGGTGCAAATTTTGTGATCTCCACAGGCCCCTCTCACCTGCCAAAGTCAGAGAGCAGCCCAGGTTTTTCACTACTTAGCCCAGCGGGCATGCCGAGGGTATTTTACTTTCCCATTAAAGTTAAAGAAGTGATATGCAAAAAAAAAATAAATCAATAAAACTTGAGAAAAAGGTTTATATTAATATATTATGCTTTCCTCTGTCAGAGCTAAATGGGAAAAAGAATGGCAACTGCGAGGACTAATTTGGTTTCCTGACTTGCCAAACTCCCCACAGGGCTTTGCAGTCATAACTTATTTCATTCGTATTTCCAGCGCTGTTCCTTGCCTCGCTGCCTGCTCTCCATCGTGCAGTTGCTACTCGCTCTCCTCCTCTATTGTCTGTAGGTGAGCTTAAGCCTGATTTGAATACTTATAAATCACATCTGAGCCAGCTTCTTATCCTTATGTTTCTGACTCTTTTTACCCAAACAATATGGCTCCTAATCACATTTCCCCCTCCTCAAAATTCTCACAAATAATTCCCCTTTGTGTACACACGTGGCAATCATACTTCAGATGTGAAGAAATCTTTCATCTTGAAAGTATGTTTTATGATTTTTATATTACAATGGCACTTTGATAATACAGCTGAGGTGAAAATCCCTAATACTGTATATGCAGGCAGGAGGAGAAGGCTCCTGCTTTACAGAAAACAAAAGAAACGAGACAAAAGCAAAGAAATAAATCTTTCTTGTATCTGTTTTGTGGATGGGAGACTGAATCACAAATTACGTGGTATGAAACCCCAGTAAACAAGAGGAGGCTTGTCGAGAGGTAAACCTTACAGCTTCCCCTCAGCTTGAGCTTCTCTTCCCTACTTTGGCTAGAATACATATCCGACTTCCCTGTCAATCATCACCACAGATTTCAAGGATGAATTTAGATCTACTTAATTATAACTGTGAAAAACTGACAGCCTCAAACAAGCTTGCTAAATTAGAATTTTAAAATTGTCAGTTTCAGTGTAAAATTGAAATTTTTTCAAATGATAATTGTAATAGTCTCGTCAATATTATGCCCATCACATTCGCTTTAACAGAAATAAAACCCCAGATACCAACAAAACCTGACTAAAATGCCTGTCTTCCACAGCACGCATCTCCAGTGTTCAGTTTCGGTTTTTAAATTCCTTTTTCAGATAAGGAAAGCAGAACACACTTAGATCACAGCTTTCAAAACTACCTCTTCGCTTTGCACAGCAAAATTACCCCAGCTTTCCACTGTTTACCCCAATTACCCCAAAATTACCTCAATCCTTTCCACTCCTGCAAGGATTTTGCACAACACCACGCAAGCCCCAGCAGGCGCTGTATAACATGGCTCTGTACCCATCCCATACTGTCCTCCCGCGGCAGTGCCCAGAGGAGGACACCCTGGTGACATCCAGCCCCGACATCCCCTTCCCCACGGCCTGAACTCGGTGGCCCAGAGTCCCCGCCGGGCCCTTGTTTGGGTTGGCCCTGACTAACAGGAGGTGGGAACTTCCATAAACCCGAGAGATGAGTGCCGGAGGGCGCTGGTGTGAGTCTCCAGTGACTTTGCTGTGATATGTGGCAGCAGCGGAGGCAGCAGCCGACAAAGTCGGGGCTGCGGTGTCGGGGTTCACAACTGCAGCCAGCACTTCACCAGCTGCTGGGGAGCTGGCTCCTAACTTCTCTACTTCTACCATTTTCAATCTGACATTTGCTTTCTTATTGTGTTTTGGGCATGTGCAAACACGCAGAGGGGCCAGAGTGCCTCAGTACAGCCCGTTCTGTCCAGGTTAAGAGATTTTTCGCTTCTTTGTGTGCACTCTAATAAAGAAAATTTCTTTCCCTGGATTCTCTCTGTTACTATTCATGTAAGAAAATAACTCACCCTGGCAAGAATCCTTTGCCAGTAACATTTTTTTTTTTTTTTCAGTATTTCACGAGCACCTATTTCAACATACCGACATGCAGAGAAAAGGTACAAATAACTCCCTACCCAACCACCTATTCGGTCAGGGCTGCTAAGTATCAGTTATAGTTCCCTAAGCCTCCTGTAGTACTACATGAAAAAGAACTGAAGCACGCACTTCTAATTATAGTTGGAAACTTGGGAAGGAAGTAAAAAGCAAAAGCTTCCCCAGCTAGAGAATGCAGAAACAATATCCATTGGAAAATAATTGTAATAGATACTGAACTTCTGCTTTATGTAACAGATAAAAAAAAAGAAACACAGGAAAACTGTCTTTAGTACAAAAATAGGAATAGAAGCTCATCATTAAGAAAACCAACCAAACAAAAAGTAGCTCATGAACCTATCAAGCTCCTTTTATCTCTAATTATCATGGAAGGAATGAAAGACCTGGAAAATATCACCGGCTTGAGCTCTGCAGCATATCTCTCGTGTCAAAACAGTTCAGACTCTTTCGGGGAAAGTCTGCTCAGACACCGGGCGAAGCAGATCCCACCACCAGAGAGGAGAAACTGCTGTGGTCAGCTGGATGGAAGAGTTTGACTCATGCCATATTCACAGCAATCTGAAGGAGAAAGGCTTTGAAATTACAGTATTTGGATGGAAAATGCATTATATTTTTGTTTTTAGAGAGACACAGAAGTGCCATTCTTTCCAAAATTATTCCACAATCCAGAGGCAGAATTAGGAATAAAAGCAAAAACTTCCAAATTCTAGGCCAGGCCTGCAAGTAGATCAAAGCTGCTCACTCTGAATGAGATTAATAACTGCTCTGAAACAAAGATCAATATACAATTTACAGCACTGCTGTGAGATTGGATTTCATACTACTACTACACAGCCTTTTTCCTTTCAAGTATTTAACAAAAGACAGTCACACTACACAAGATTTGTCCTTCCTTTCCCTTCACTTCATCGGGATATGTTGAAAAAGCGATACTATAGCTGCACAAAGTCCCTCTTCTGCAAGAACACACCCAAAATAAGGATATTTTTTCAGTAATTTGCTGTACTAGACTGACATTTTTTTCCTTGACTCATAAGAAAAACTGTACAGAGAAGAGTAATGGTTAGTGCAATGTTATGTCAATACCATTTCCCTGCTCAGAAGTAATTGCTGACAGACTTTCTCCCCCTTCCTTTCACATCCTTGACCTTTGGATTTTAGGCACTTCCATAAACCGAGGATGAAGAGCAGCACTAAGTTTGCTGACACATAATGGCACCAAGTCTGCAGAATTGGCACTGAATTTTAAAAAACAAGTGCTTATGTTTTACTAGACAGAGCCAGCAAATAAAATATTATAATGGACAAAGCCTTAAGGCGAGCACAGGCTTTGTGTTGCCCATGTGAGCTGCAAAACTGACCACGTAGGAATGGAATTATTTCTGTTCATTATGGGACATAATGTAGCCAGAAGCCCCCAGGCGGGCAGCAGAGCTCTGAAAGCACCCGTGTAGAGCCTCTGCAGCGAAGCGCCACTTTCACGTGTGTTTGGGACCAAGATGCAGCACTCGGCCAGAGGCAACGGCAGATGTGGGCAGGAATCCTGAGGATATGGCTGACATGAAGGGAAGTTCAGAGCTGCCAGTCCGATGTAAATGAAAAGGCTGCCTGAGCTTTTGTCAGCTGATTTGCTTTTGCTAATCAGTGGGAACTTAACCAGACTTCAACCTGGTGCACATAAGAGATGGCAGCCAAACTCCCGCAACTGGGACCAAAAGCAATTCTGTACAGCACCTCCAGATTGCCTTCCCCTCTCCTCCACTATAACCTGGTTTTCTCTGAAGCTTCGTTTGCTCTTTTTATTCCTGGCAGCAGCCTAAGCCACGTACTAGGTAGGCGTCTGTTTTTGATGCTCAATTTGCCCAAGTCAAATCCTTCAGATGCTTTCTGAAGACATGCTCCTTTTCCTTAGCCTTTGATTGCTGGTCTGGTTTCAGTAGTTATATGCACCCTCATGGCTAATACTTACACGTAGGAAATATATAAAATAAGGCCCTGTGATGTCTTACATTGGCAGCTTCTCACCTCCTGCCATTTCTCCTACTGACTCTTTCATAGTGCCAGTAATTTTTAGCTGTTGAATGAGGAACTGGCAAGGTCTTCAGCAGAGACATCTCCTCCTGTAGGCAACTACCATGTGAACACACCATAAAATAAATGCTGAGAGAAAATGTTTTCTGATGTTTTTGCTCTTGACAATAGAAAAAAGTCAGGTTCTTTTGGAAACTGAACTGAGCAAGCCATTAGCTACAATTATGGTCTTAGTGTCTTTGGCTATTTTGAATACAAGCCAGTTACAAACAGATATTTTACTTAGCAATGCAATTACTTTGTTCCCTGGCGTTCAGATAATCATGGAGACAATAGATTTTAATGGCCATGAAGGAACCATTAATGGCTACAAGGCAACATTTGGCACTCAGAAGTCCATCAGTGTAGGCCAACACAATGGATTGTAACAGCCCTGAATGAATTACTGCAGCAAATGCTAGGCTTAAAAGTCTAAATACCTAGCAACAAAGAGTGAATTTTCTAATTTACATTTCTGATTAATTTTTATATGTATTGTGTAGGTTAATTTTTCCTTGTGTTATTTAGAACTGGGTTGGTATCATAATGCTACAGTAGATGTAGAATTTTCAGATCTTCAAGTACACCTTGTGTTTTTGTGGGGAGCCCCCAAAAACTGTTGGGACAAGACTAAACGATAGTTTTCAGAAGCATTAGAGGATTCCAAAACAAGACATTTTCACCCTTTCTTAAAAAAAAAAAACAAAACCAAAACATACTAATATTCTTTTACAATCTTTCTTGATTATTCGATGCAAATGAAGTTGACAGTACATTTATGCTCTAAGAATAGTTTTGTTTCACTGAGTTAACTAGCATTGTTATTTACCTAACAGATTTACAGAAATTAATGGAAATAGGGGAAGGGAAGCTAGCAGTAAGAATAGCAATGATCATTCTTTTAAAAAAAAAATAAATAATGAGAATGCATTGTTTCACACCTTACAGGCACACAGAGTTATGGCAATATACCCATTTCTATTAGATACTGGCTAGTAGCAGAATTAGCTGAATTAGATTTATTCTCTGGAACAAAGGAATTGCATCTTAACTGAACTTTTCTTCTTTGTGCAATCTTTCTTTTCATAAGCGAGTCATTGTTCTAATCTGCATGTAATTACTACCCAAATACAAACAAAAAACTCTTCCCATTTTGCCCTCCCAATACATTTCTGCTCTATGTAGTGCAAATCTCAGAGATATATGGGTTATAGTTCTAGCCTTCTTCCCTTTACCTGTTGTCCACCAAGGACTCGTATTATTTAAAGTTCAAAAAGGCCAACACAAAACATTAGGAAAAGTCAGGATCAAATTTGCTGTCCTTTCGCTTGCAAAGCGACACGCCACAAAGCAGCAGTAGGGCACCACTGCTGCGTAAGTGGCATTACAGGAGGAGAAGGTGGATGCTAGCACTGTGCAATGTCTGCAGCCCTGATAATCAATAGGAGCAGGAAAGGCAAGTCATGGAAAGAATCCTTAAGTCCACACATCTGTCAGCCCATTTGAGCAGAAGCAGCAAATGTAGGGAACCAGCCACCAATCTGCTCCCCCAGATGTGAAGCAGATGGTGACAGGGCTCTTCCAAATAACATTACTTCCTCTGGTTGTATTAAGTTAACTCTCTGGATTCTTTTTTCATTATATTAGCAGATATAGATTTCATAGACTCATTTATCAACTATACCATTTAATGCACAGCACATGGTCAGATCACTGGCAATCACAGAAATGCAAACTAACAAGACAAAGACCACAAACATACATCTAACGCTATTAATAAAGTCCCCTTGCTTCACTTGCCTTTTTTGCAGCTCTTTTGTCTTCTGCAGAAGTGCTCACTTTATGACCATAAAATAGATTACAGTACTATTTCTTGCACTATTTCGTTTTAGAAATACTACCAACTACATTTTCTATAGAAAAACTTCTATCTCCAAACAGCACTTGCACTTTTATTTCACCAAGACCTTGATTACATTACACAAACCAGGGAGATTTCTATGGTATCCAAGTAGTTAATGATTATTACTGCTTTTTAAACATTAATAAAGTTAAAATACAAATAATATCAACACAGGACAGTCCAATTTTTCAACTTGCTACTTAAACTGATTTAGTAATTACATTAATTAGGTAACCCCTTTAAGTAACACAATGCCATATGCTTCATTTTGTATATAAAAAGTAAAATGTACACTTATTTTCTTGGTCTTCAGACAGTGTAAATCATCTGGCTTTTATTTACTTCCCAGAACTCTGCTGGTTTACACCAGCAGAAACACACAGCTACAGGCTTCGATTTTCTAGTAGGCAATCGTTTAAACTGACTTATTATAGCTAGATGGCATTAGGAAATTAGCCATGGAACAGGGATTCTGAACTGTAATCAGTACCATCTGCATATTGCCATACCAGTCTTTGATTATTTTTGTCTACGCTTTGATTTTTCAATGGGATGTAACAGGCCGAGAGGCTTCTCTTAATAATGAATAATAAAATAATATTTTTTTGCCTTACAGAGATTGGAGAAAATTGTTGGGTTTTTATTGTATTCTGAAAACAGAAAGAAATCCAGTGCAAGGAAAACACTGGTAAAATTAACGTGACTGAATCTGCAGAGATGTGAACTGAAGCAACACTGCAGCAAATGAGAGCTGCCTGAACACGGCTCAGGAAGGCTCCAAAGCCAACAAGAGGTGGAAGGAGAAATTAATGAGGTGCTGAAAAGTAAGGAGAGAGACACGTGTCTGTGGATGAGAGCAACTGCCCATGAATATGTGGAGATAACTTTTCAAAACTACTTGGGGCCAAGTTTTTAATGCTCAGGCCATGTAGTTCACACCAGATTCTCAAGACGTCAGCTCTGGACGTGGGGCTCGGCTGAGGGCAGACACTGTTCCACAGGGAGCCCAGGGTCCAGCCTGCCACTGGTGACATCCCTCAAGAACCTGGTTGCTGTCCTGCCAGGAACACCACCCAAAGAGGTCTGACATGGGGCATGCTTACTGAATAATGATTCACCCACATCCCCACCAATTATTCTACACTAACACCCACAGTTTATACATAATAGGGACATATCGACTTTATTTCATTCATGTACAGAAAGAGAAAGTTGTTGTCCCCCCAGCACCATGCTTTTGTTGCCCTGACAGTAGTTGGGTAATATCCAATACATCCTATAACAGTAACAGGAGAGAGGTGGTCAGAGTTACACCACCAGCCTTGTGACAGAGTTTGAATAATTCTGGTAAATAGGACTGACCTCTTGGTAATAATGTTGTCAGCCATGCTGCGTTCCCAGCTCTTGCTTATCTAGCTCCATCAATTACTGAGCTATACCCTAAATTCTCTAGAATTCAAACACAGGCAGTTGACACAGTTAAATTTTGTTTACAGATATCTCACTGCAGATTACACGTGCTCTGCTCTCTTCAAGAAGAAAAAATATCCCTACACATATTTTGTCATTAACAAATAATTGTTTGGCATTTTTGAAGTCAAAGCAATGTGCTCACTCAAGAACACAGGACCAGAAATCGGAGAACAGGATGGAAATGTTTAGATGAACAAAACGGTGCTCGCATTTCTATCATATCATTTGTTGAAATGGCTACTGAAAGGATCAGAAATATGGTTTCACAAAAAAATGCAGAGGTGGTTTCTAAGACTTTACAATCTTTTGGATGAGAACATGCAGCTAGGACCTGGATTTTATTTTATTTTTAGCTTTATTTCATTTTTTGTAACCAGCTTGCAAAGAATTTTGCATTTCTTTTGTTAAACTGCTCAACCCCCCCCCAGAAGACTGAGTGCCTGCAGAATGTTTCAAAAGAATATATTTTATTGCGGTCTCTAAAAGAAATCCCTCCCAAATAGTTTCCTACTCCCTTCTTTTTCTCTTTGTCACCTTAATACAGTATTACTCCGGGCTTTCAATAGTTTACACTGATACATTTCTTTTGGGGCTGCATGACTCCATCACCCTTTCCCGCACTCGGTATTGTCACAACCTGGGGCGCTTGGCAAACCCCCCCCAGGCCACACAGCTAAAACGCCAGACGAGCAGGGTGAACTCCTGGTGTCCTCAGGTATCCCTCGAGACTCCTTCCTCAAGCGCCTTACAAAACGTAAATCAAACGAGATGCACTGAGCTGGTTGGTGAGCAGATCCGTGTTACCTGGAGCAACACAATAATCATTTTTCTGGCCTGTTACTGTCTTAGCTGCTCCATCCATCCCATGATACTTCATTTCTGCAAAGCTTTGTACTGTTCTACCCTGCCTATCTTAGGCATTATTATTAGACAATTTGGGGATAGATCCTGAAGTCTTGCGCACGCTGTTGAGTTTTTATAAACAGAAAATTATAGCAGCTTTCCATATAACAGCCCAGTTTCTGTGTAGTCCCAGAGCTGTGCCCACGGTGACCAGAGGATGGGTTTGGCAAAGCGAAGCAGCCTGACCAACAGCACAAACATCTGCTCACAGAAGTTACTCCTCCATAGTGGCTGGGGAATACTTTAAAGCTCAACAAATTTAATTTCTAGCCTGCATAAGTTTACTTTTTTCAATGCATCCAGTCCCCTTGTTTGCTTGGTTGTTTTTTTCTTAGTAGTCTCCTACATCCCCTCCAGACTATCCGTTTCCACACCAATGGGTATTCCAATCTGGCGTCCAAGCACAGCGACATCCCCTGGTAACTCCCAGCTAGCAGCAGGGATGCCATGACATTATTTGAAGACAACTCGCTCTCCCTTCCGCCACATAAACTCCCTTCTTATTCCAGGCTGCAGAACAGCATTCCATTGTGTCCCCCCCAGACACAAAACCTCACTAATGGGCCACTGATCCTCACATTGGTACCATTGCCACATTATACCCCTTTCAAGAGCCCCAACTTGTGCTCCTTGCAGCAACGATTCCTCCAAGGATCGTTAGAGGCACTGCCTCCACCAGAGCCCAAGCAGGGGTAGTTTATCCCAGGACACTGAGATTTGGGCAGCAATCTGAAAGGCACCAGCACCAAACCACTCCTGCCCTATGATACTTCAGGCCAACTAAAATCCTCAGTCTATAAAACCACTTTTTGTGGACCAGATACAGAACCAAATTCTTAGAACAACTAAACAAACAGCTTCCAGAGAACTTTGGAAATATTTTCCTATTTTACTCTTTGTTATCTTTAAACTTTCAAGCTTGTGAAAGACTATAGGTACTGATTCACAAGTAAGAGCTGAAACATGGGCTCATCTTTTACTTTGAGACCATGCATCAATATTTATTATTGCTCCAGTGTAAACCTGTCTCTGCCCATCTGCTGACAAAAGAAGTGCAAACATGCCACCCTTTCCCAGCACATACCTTCACCATTCATTGCAGGAGAATGAGTCTGAACAAATGCAGCAGATCCATTTTTAATATTGTCAGGAGATTCAGATAGAACCTGAAATAGCAAACAATACAGTGCTTAGGACTGGGTACCTCACGGGACTTGAAAATCGCGAAGTGCAATATTCAGGGAAGACGAGAGCGGGCAGTTCTTGCTTACCTGGTAGCTCTTTACTGTGCATGTATTGTCTTCTTCAGCTTCCTCTGGGACACTCATTGTATTCCCCATAGTTCCTGTAAGGTGAAGGAAAAAAAAAAAAACAAACCACCCAAATAGCGTCTTCTTACTCATTAATGTGAACTTACTGCCTAATTCAAATTAAGAGACAGCCAATGGTGACAGACTTTGACAGGCTGTTTAAATTCCTAATAAGCCCCACCTGCTTTCCCAAAGGCACCTGCCCTGGTCATCACTCTGCACCAACCAGTCTCACCCAAACCCAACCACGCGCAGGGGCTCACAGCTGCTCACGAAAAATGGTACAAACGAACAAACTTTTCTTGTTTGTTGAGGAAAACTGGATGCAATCACACCTGCATCGTTCATTAGGACTCAGTAGATGTCCTAACATGGAGTTAGTGGCAGAATAAAGTGAAAAAGACCAAAATGTATGAATAAATCACAGCAGCTTGGTGGCGTTTTATATTTTTGTTTGGTTTTCATTTAAAAAAAAAGAAAGAGAGAAAAGAGGCAGCACGTAAAGACGTCATGCATGTAAACTCTGAAAATTAGGTGCTGTATGTTCTGCAGTTGTGCATATCAAATCCTCTGGGGAAAATTCTCACCTGTGGCTGGGGAAGTATTTGCCCGCTCTAGACAGCTTCACCAGTCGACTGAGCTGCGTTTCCTTGCCTAGTTCAAGCACTGCCAGGCCTGCAGCTGCAGCAAGTCAGAGACAACACGAAGCAGCCACCGCAGCATGCGTCTGGGGTCCTGGATGTGTTTTTCCAGCATGTTGCGTTGCCACAGGGGCAGCACTGCTGTTACCTAAGCTGGTCGGTTTAAAATGGCTTTCTTATGTTCATATCCACTGGAGTCACAGCTCTGACTGCAATCCAGACATAATCTTAGCTAGTTAATTACTATTAGTGCATTAGATAATCCAACACTTAGTGAAACTGTTCTGATTTCTTTCAACTTTGTTTCAGGAGCAATCTGTTTCATTCAGTTTTAGCCTCTTTCCTATGTACAACTACACATAAACCTGTTGGGGGTTTTGTGTTTTGTTTTTTTTTTCTTTTCTTTTACCATTAATTTAAAATACATTTATGTACCTTCTGAACTTGCTGTGCCTCAGGACTCTAAATTATTTGGGGCCAAACACATTCCCTGCAACATGGTTGAAGGGCAAACTAGACTGAAGTCAAGAGGAAGGTTCCTATTGACTTTGACTCAGGATATATATGTATACATACTGTTAAAGCTACACAAATAAACAACAAGGACAAACTATTCTGAGCCACACCTTGAAAGGAAAGTCTCCGAAGAGGAGAAGGCAGAGGGCTGGAGCCAGCTCCAGCCTCAGTGCTCAGGCGGTTGGACGCCCTGCCCAGCCACCATGGGTACCAGGTGCTCTTCTGGTTTGTTATTGCTCTGGTTTATGCCTGCATGAATCAGGGAAGCTGCAGAGGTGTGGATGAGAGCAACTTCTTTAATGTTTTAATTAAACATCTCTTGGCTATTGGAGAAAAGATGGAAAAGGCTAGTTTTGCTAAATGACGTTCGCTAGAATTTGAGGGTGAGAACTGGGGGCAGCTCTCCTTTCAGCCCACAGCCCCAGGTGTCCACTTCCACTCACTGTTTACAGAGCTCAAGCTGGTTGTTTCCTAACTCCAATCTACAAACCTTTGCTTCACAGGGATGGTCCAGATCTGGCTTCTATTTTATGTTGCATCCCGTCTGATGTGCAATCCAAGCTGGGCCTCTCTCCAGAGATGGTTATTGTTCTCTGCGAAGTGCTTAGTGCCGCGCTGGACACTGAACGGCCCCCGCAGATGCTGAAACATGAACCGCAGCCGTGCACTGCTGAGAATCGCCGCATAAATAGGGGCTGCAGGACTGAGCCTTGATTTCGGACTGCAGAGTTATTTTACAGGGATTTTATCTTCTCAGCTGATATTTCCACCATAAATCAGAACTTCTGATTTATGGTGGAAAACGGCCAGCGTTTCCCCATGGATGTACAATGGCCTCTTGTCCTTGCTATGTAATTCTGTTTCCTAGCAACTTTAAGCATTATCCTATCGGAAAGGAAGAAGACAAGATTCAAATCCTACTGCTTACTCTCAATGGTAAATTTAGTATCTGGTTGAATCTGGAGGATTTACTTTTGTTTTCCATTCACAAGGCCGCCTGGTTTATACCAGAAGACAACTTAAGCAGAGGATGGAATATGTGCAGGTTACGGGCTTCCTTTTTCACATGTGCTGTAAAAGCAGTACGTATCTGCGGGGAGCGAGAGAAGCAAATTCCTTTATTTTTTTATTCTGACAATGATTTGTAGCTTGATTCTCAACTACTCCAGTTTCCTGTCGGTGCAGCTCTACTCGCATCGGGTAAGTTATCTTTGACTGATACAGAGCAGAGATCGCGGGCTCTGATCTCTGGCATATTTCGCTTTAGGAGAGATTACCCATTCTCCACAATCAAGTTTATAATTCTCACTGAAATAAAACACACATAGTGGCCATGTGGAATTTTAAAAGATTTTCACTCACCAGAACCCTCTCTCTTATAGAAAGCTGGACACAGCTTGGAGGCTATTTTTGCTAAAAATGGGACAAACCTGCTACATAGCCCTCTCGGGAATATGATCCCAAAACACCAAATGCAATTCTCCACCATGCACATATATAATATGTCTTCAGGCTGTTTCCCTCCTTGCAACAGTAATTGATTATCGTATTGCACTGGTTTTTGCATTGTATGCGCAGTATTACAAGTACACATTTGGCACGCTCTGGGGCAAAGAGGCTACTGAAGAAAGGTGACAAGTCTGCGGCCATTCCTCTGGGTGCAGAGCTCAGTCAACGGCACAGCCTCACAGTCCTGGCCCAGATCCGTTAGTAAAATTAGGAAGGTCTATATGATAGCTTCTGCCCTATTTTACAGGAAAAATGAAAGGTCACTGCCACCTATAGACAAAACTGAGTATCAGCCGAAGTGATAATATACACATACAAAATGGTATCAAATTTGCAGAGTTTCAAGTTTCCAAGCAAGTAACGTCACAGCTGTTCGCTTCTGCCATCGCATCTAGAAATTGCTGCTGCAGAGACTGTTGCGTGTTATCGCACCCATCTGTGGCTCCAGATTTACATAAACGAGCTCTGCTCCAGCTCTCTCATTAACATGAAACGGTTACATTTTCCCCAAAGTGCTCAGGACTCTAGTTTATCCTAACAAATCAATTTTTCTCTCATTTGAAACACCTTCTCTTGAAGCTAAAGTTATTAAAAGTGGAGCCAAGAAGGTTTTAGGAAAAATATGGGGTTCCCACAAAGCTCTCTCATTTGGTGTCTTTTTTCGCCAATCTCTTTACAAAGACCACCATTTTAAACGCCGGCTGCCAAAAGCCGAGCACCAAGCCCCATTTGGGCACCCAGCTAAAATCCTCACACAAGCAAACAGATAGTCAAAAGATGCTGAGGACTCCCAGGAGCAGTGACTTGCTGAGAACCCTGAACCTTGGGGAGCTCTCAGGATCTGCCCACGCGCTTCTTCCCTGTGGGTGGAATGAGACATTGTCAACCACCGAGGCCCTCTGCCCAGCTGTGAACCACACGCTATCTCTTGGGATGCTGACTTCGTCTCTCCATTGGGTGGTTTTGCTCTGTCGTGGTTATCAATCACGGTGATTTATTAGCGGTACAATCAGTGGGCAGGACCTGCCTGTGTCTTTTGTTCCATGTCTGAGAAGCACAAAGCCGGTCTCTGTAGTAAGCTGTGAGTGTGCAGCAAACCTCCACTCAACCTGGGAGGTGTTGTCGGCAAGATGTCTCTTTTATGAGAGGAGATTTGACAACGATTACAGAGACAAGACAATTTTTGGGAACTGAGAGAGGAAAAGAGATGATGCTGATGCAAGAATATTTTTTGAAATGAGAAGGAAACCCTTAGAAGTCGAGAGGAACCGGAGTAAGCTCATTCTCATCCCGAGGCTTCCTTTCTAGATACAGATTTTTTGATTAAGTTTCAAGGATATTATCCTCGAGGGGGGCTCATTCAGACCAGCTGGAATGCAGCCCGACTGGTTTAAAAAGGAACATGAACTGCCAGCCTCCAGATCAGACACAGCTCTGAAGCAGTTCCTTTCCCAAATTATGCTTCACTGCTTCTATTGTAATGCAGAAAATAATCCAAAAGAAAATTGTATTTTTCAGATTTTTTTTAAACTTTATATGAACTGTAGCGTGCCCGAGCGTGAGCTCAAGGCTTGGTAAAATTCTCCTTTTTCTCTCACTCTCAAAAATAATTGGTTTTGGTCCTGGCAGAGTGGTAAAAGCTTTGAACACTGTGACAGAAAATTACAACAAAATCTGTGATCTACTGTGTACTCTGGCAAAAGCCGGGTAAGCCTGACCTTTCTAATGTATTGACCAACCTAGAATATTACAACAGCCTGTGTCACAGCGTTTATTAATAAAAAAGTACACAATTAATTCCTCACTAAAACTGCCCATATGTTGTACTTAAATGTCAGAAAAAGTAATCAACTCTACTTAGTTTGCTTTGCATCTCATTTCATTATTGATATGTCCACTCCGCAGGTGTCGGGGAAAGACTTAAATAAACTGGCGTATATTCCAGAGGCAGAGGAAGGACCCAGCACGCATTATTTCATGCAAAAAGCAGCCTGCACTGTGGCCGCAGGGCAAGGACGGGATCCTAAATCCTTTAGCACATCCCGGCCCCTTATCCTGCCTCTTGGAAAGCTGGTGGGCATGGGGACACGTCAGTGTCCGGCTAGAAAGGCAGAGCTCCTGCTGTGATCCATGTGGAGCCACGGAAGGACTCATAATAGGACAGGGGTTTAGAAAGTCTCCTTACCTTCCTTCAGTGCAGCTCTCAATTGCTCCTCTGCAGAAAAAGGTAACTCAGACACGTGTTGGGTGTGATGAAACCAGGGGACAAATGCATCTGAGGGCTGTCAGTGGCTGAGGAGGAGAAAGGGACACACAACAGACAGTAGTGAAGGGACAGGAGAAGGAAGGATTGAGATGACTCACCCAGGGCAAACAAGAAACACCCAAGAACAATTTGAACAGCAACCTGGCAGCTGGCCGTGCATCCAGGACATGCAGAATTACAGTCCTTAAGGCTCTAGGGGCAGTTCTTAACACAATTCCTTCAGCCACTCTGCATTGTAGCTCAATGGGAAAAACAAAATAGTTCAAACATTCACACCCTGGGCTTTCAGGGAGGGAACAGTTCAACAATGCCACGAAGGTGAACAATCCCAACCCAGCTGGTAGAAACCAGGCTTTATATTCTTCTGTCCTTTTGCAGAAAAAGCCAGTGCACCGAAAGGGAAAATTTATATTCCATACTTTAAAGCCCAAACAAAATGAGCCAAGGACTTGTGGGAGCTCCCAAGATCACTAAGCACAAGAGCACATGCAAGACCAAGCTCAAGCGTGGGACAGAAGTGGCGGCAGAGGAAGAGCAAAAGCCAAACCCCAGAAAAGCCAAACCCCAGAAAAGCCGAACGCAGGGCAGCGGCAGGAGTTACCTGGGGGAGAGCGGTGGGGCGCCCCGTGCCCCCGGAGCCGGAGTGGGCAGGAGAGGTGCTGCTCGCCCGGCGCCGCCGGCTCTGCCCCGGTGGCTCTGCCCCGGCCCCTGCCTCCCGCAATCAGCCCCGGCAGCGCTCACAAACAGCGGGCGCAAACACAGAGGGGTGGAGTAGTCCACCTCCCAGGCCCTTCTTGAAATATTTTCTGTTCTTGAGAGTTCTGGCCACCCAAACCTGTTCAAACGCATACGCGGCTTTATGGCTTTGGGGCAGCCCAACACGAACACTCTGTTGTTGGAAATTGTGATGTTGTACTGAAAGCGTAACAACCCCTTCCAAATACAAATTTTTTCTACAATGGCAGAAAAAAACAAGTATCTTTAATGACATACTGTTTGCTGTAGTCAAAGTGGATCTTAATATCCTTCCATAATGTGCTAACTGACTAACTGTTTGTATTTTAAACCTATTGTCACAATTCACTGCTGCCTGACGTGAGTCACTAAGCCCACGCTCAGACTGGGGGTGTCTGGAGCAGGGAAAGGTTTTTTGCCCCGAGTTTTCACACCGCCTCAGCCAATAGAACTTGGTTTTGGCAACTGGGGTTCCCACAGACTGTCGTAATACCAACAAAAAATTCCTTATTTTATAGTTTGAGAAAGCAATGGCAAAGAGTTGTGAAAGGCTCACAGAGGGCGATAGCATAAACCAGTTTGGGGACTGGGTGGAGTTGGTGCTGCAAGGCTCCGAGAGGGACCACTCTCCTCCCCAGCACAGCAGGTGACAGCAGCAATGCTGTTAGCACTGTCACCGTGTGAAGATACTAAAAGCACAATGCCAACTTCTCCTTAATTATTAATGAAATATCCCGAGGCCAGGGGTTCCCAGAAGTTCCCTTTAGGCTTCCTTTCATCCCAGCCTGGTGTACACAGATCCTTTGACTGTCAGCTTCAAGTGTTCAAATGTATTAATCAGCTTGTTTCAAGCAGTGCGTTGTCTGCACAGTGTGTGTCTGGAGATTCAGATAAACTGGAATACCCTTGCAATCCCCACGGTCTTTTTCCCTACTGACTTGCTTACCTCATCTGGATGGCACTTTTATTTCGGTGTTGCTTTATGGTTTTGAATATAATTCTGTTATTAGCCACGAAAAAGAAACAGATTTGTAACAAGGGTTGGTGTGCTGGCTGTGAATGGTGTCAGATGCTCAGAGGATGATGAAGAAACTGTAAGCATGAAAACAGAGCTTCCGATTACGTCCACCAGCTCCGCAGTGCATGGGAGGATGAGCGGACATTCGGATTCCCTCAGGACTTCAAGCATTGGGTTAAGCACCTCTATCATTTTTCCTGTAATTTATCACCTTAGATATTGCAAATCCTTGCCTACAAGCTTGGATGATACCTGACAACTTCAGTCTCATAATCCTGTCCAGAGAAAGAATTTGATTTTGGGAACAGTCTCTAGATAGCACACGTGATGGTGGCAACAAAATTAATCTGTGGGCTAAGGCCCAAAATACCAATCTGTCTGTGAAACCAGTCACCCATTCAGTGACTCTGGACTAGTTTTCACTCCCCTTTTTTTCTAATACTTTGGTCTTTCTCCTTGGGTTTAAATATTATCATGAAGTAATTTTGAAATGCAAGATATAAATATTTAATTCCAGAAGTACTTAATTTCTTTAAGAAAATGTCATTAAGATTCAGTATATGTTTGCACCATATTTTGCTTTCCATGGATCTATTTGCTCCTGAAAAGTCATCAAATACAGCCCTTAAAACTTATTGTGCATCATGAAAAAAATAATTTGTATTATCATATACTTCACCTTATGGCATGTGCTGTGAATATAAGAATAAAAATACTCCTTTTCCTCAAAAAAAGCTATTCTTACAATTGAGCCCAAACAGATGGTAGTATGCTGAAGGACGTTTATACACTTTCCTTTATTTTCCACAGAATTGTGTTTGCTGTTATTCACCCAGGCATTTTTTCCCGTTTATTGCTTGAATTGGGCAGGAATAATTTAGACACTTTTAAAAGAAAAGGTTACTGCTTAGTTTGGGGCATTTACCATAAGTGCTTTAGTGAGGGGACAAATCTCCTTTGGAAGCTACGTGGGCTGTGCTGTGAATCTGCGTTAACCTGGACAAATCAGGAGGTTGTGACACCCGTCTGAAGTGCTTTTCTCTCTCAAGTCTGATCCCTGAATTTTGGCAGAGGAGTTGGATACCTGCAAGCAGGCGATGTGAATGCTCTCCGTGTCCCCATGTGGCTTTCCCCATATGAAGGCTATTGGCGTTGAGATCAAAGCCGTTTCTCCTTCCCCTCCTCCTCATAGCTCATCCTTCTCTGACCTGGTTTGGCAGCACTTAGGACAACAGAAATAACTACAGCAAATATCAGAGGAAATATCTTTCTGCTGTGACTCCTCCAACATCAGTGCAATTATACTGAGAGCTAATTTGATGTGCAGTCACTGAGATGCTCTTTTGATTACACTGGTTTAGCCTTATTAAATTAGAGAGATCAGAGCGAGGTTTATACCGATTTAATTTTTCCCAGTTATGTGATCCTAATGGACAATTATCCATCCATTCTTTGAGGCATATTTCAGCTCTGGTTTTATTATTCTTTGACATCCCATCTATTCGTCAAGGACAGACCAGAGGTGCACACGGTGAGTTTGGTTTGCCTCGTGCTTGGGAATTATTTAGCTGGGTGGCAGTGGCGGGAGCATGATGGGCACAGAGGAGAGTCCTCTACAAAGCAGAGAAAACTGTGTGCTTCTTTCATAATTTTTCAGTGATCAAAATGCTATTTTTTCTATGCAAAATCTATAATGAAACTGTCACCAAATAAATCTTTCTCCCCTGCAGGAAATACTCAGCTTGTGCATCTGACAGCTGCATAAAACTTCCTGTTAATTAATGGCAAAGAGCTCCCAACAATTACATATGATTAGCCGGTTTCTTTGATTACTGTCCAGGATGAGAGCCAACACCATTCAAATATTGACAATTGAAGAGCAGATTAATATTGGTCTGTGTTTGCATCTCCTCTCGCTATATGTAGTCTTGAAAGGGGCTGATGTGTCAACGTAAGGTGAGGACTGACACCTGGCTGTTATGGTGAAGGTTTATTTAGCGGAGCAGGAGGGATGAGCAGCAATACACCTTTAGCAACACCAGAGAGAGCCCAGGGAAGGAACCTGCAGGAGAACAGCTGAAGAACAAAAAAATCCGGCATCACTCCAGACAAATTCTGACAGTTTCAGACAAAATACAAATAAAACTTTGACTCAGCCTTTCCCATTTCAGTCCCAAGAGGATGGATGAAGTCCTCCTCATGGACTTCCTTCTTCTTTCAGGTGAGGGAGGACCAGCCCAACATCTGCATTGCTTAATTTACCCCAGATCCCGAGTGGGGAGATCCGTGTGAGCCACCTAAATCCCAGATGCGGGCCAGCCCCCGGCAGGACGCGCCGACTGCCCGAGGGGTGACACACCGGGCTCCGAGCCTGCAGGGTTCGCCCTGCACTGGGGCTGAGCAACAGCCCTAAACAGGGATGAGTTGTGAAATAAAAGATGCTTCGTTTACAGTGAAAAATTCCAGGTTCCTTGAGTTCAATTTCATTCTTGCGCAAGAAGACTGTGGAAAGAGTAAATTGGGTATGTTTCTGCCTTCTCTGGTCAGAGAAACAGGCTGAGGTACAGGGAATCCAGTAGGGCTGCAAGTCTGAAATAGGTGATTTGGTTCCAGCCAGCCCTGGAAGGAAGCAGACCCCAAAGTAAGTGGAGTTGGTGATGCAGAGTCCTTTCTCATGGAAACTCAATAAATCCACCGGGAGCTACATAACCATCTCCCTTTCCACCATTCTATGGTTTCAGCTTAATCTGAACATCCAAACCACATTTAATACCATCTGAATATCCCAGTGGAAATTTTTCCCAATGAAAATGTTGGCTAAATGCATCATTTAATACCGTATCTCGGGGAAGGCTGTCCTGGCAGTGAGAGCTTTTGCACGCTGGCACAGGCATTTCAGAAAAGAGGGAGAGACTCCATCCCATCCAACACTTCAGTGCAGATGGCAGATGGCAAACAACACAGCAGCTCTTCGTTTTCAGCTGTAACCGTGCATTTCTAGGAAGCTTCAAGTGAGACCTCTGAGGTTCAGATTTAGCAGATCAACGTAAGCTACTTCAATAACCCACTGTAAAGCAGGTTTCCAGAAACTCAGAGGCAGTGTAAGGGCTGAGTGTTACAGACCTGGGGCTTCAACGACTGGTGTACCCCGAAACAAGATGCTGGCATTCCTGTACACTTGATCCCTGAAGTGAAATCCAGGGACAGACGTGGGCTCAAAAGATGGTGTGGAGGTAGAGTCAGACACATCACACCAGCAACGCGAACATCCCCATCTTTCGGAGAGCAGATGCTGTTTTGAACTAGACAAAGAAAGGCACATCTGAACTCACATGCCTCCAAAACTGAAATGCCTGACTCAGAGTTACAGGGAAAACTGTTTCTGCTTAAGTTTTAAGCTTTATTGGATCTGGCTCCCTTACAGTTAGCGATTCCTAGTGATTACTGAAGAATTATGTTTTCAGCAAGTAGGTTTTCCCCACTGTCTCTTACGGAGTCCATATTAATTGTTGAATCTGTCTTGTATTTAGCCAATGCGGTCTGAACGGGTAACGAAAAGGAGAGAATAATTGGTTCAGTGCGGGGAGCTCCAGGGAAGCAGAATCATCAGTAATTACTACCATGCACCCCGTACCTCTCAGCGGGGACCGCGAGCGCGGCTGCAGCCTGGGTTGCTGCGGTCTCGCTCTGAAATAACCCCCCAAACCCAGCGGAATCCCTCCTGTCTCACGCTAATGGGAAAGCAGAATTTGGCTCACGCGCTTCAGCTGAAGCGCCGTGCGGAATGAGAAACATTCGCTCGTGCTGCTTACCAGAAAGGGCCTGAACACGATTTGTCAAACTGTGTATTGCAACCTCTAGTTCCTCCAGACGCTGACTGCGGTTCACAGTGCTGATGTAGGAAGAGAACTGGTAATCTGTTATTGTCTCTCCTTCCCCCATCACAAAACCACCAGGTTGCTGCTGTCACTGTTTTTTTAAAGAGGGAGACTTACAAATATATACCAGCTATTTCTTCATGTGGGAGCTTCTAGAACAGATAAAAGGTTACTGTGTCAGGATTGAAACAGAGAGTTATTGTACACATAGTGCCTTAGTGGGTGGGACAGGCATTTGGACCACAATTATTCTCCTGTATGAGCATTTTATGTCTCCATCAAATATGCACTGATGATAACAATACTATGTTAAATATTTCACTTCATTAATACAGCTTCTGCAAAGGCTGGGTCACGGCTTTCGCCAGCTGTCACAGCTCTGAAGCCTGCTGGCTGTACTTTCCCCCCGTCAGTCTATCACCCTTCCCCTTCCCAAGCCTGAAATATAAAATGTGAGGAGCTTGGCTTACTAAAAGAAAAAATAGGGAAAAAAAAGGCTTTTTGTAGACCATGTGTTTCATTCTTCACTTTAGTGAGAAACTAGCCCGGTCACTGTCAGCATGAACCTGCAGCAGCATCACCAATAAGAGAAGTAGTTATCTTTCAGAGGGTGCTTGATCCATGCGGATCGTGTCTATGATGCTTTTCTGTCCTGAGGAGGAGCCAGGACTGTACCAGCAGACGATGGGATGGGCTGAGCTGGGGATAAGTGCTGGCTTTCAGGCAGAGGGAAAGTCCCCACAGTCAGGTTGTGGCTTAGCAAACGCCTTGTGCCGACTGCCCCGGAGGTGAAGCGGTGTCGGCCGCCCTGCCCTTCTGTCATGGTGTTAAACTTAAACCCTTATTTCACCACCAGCTGCCCTCATGGCTTTGGGCTGAGGAAAATGTCCAAATTTTCTTTTCTTTTCTTTCAACTTCTCCCAAGAAAACAATATTGAGTGGCGTTTTTGGTTTTTTTTTTAATTATTTTTTTATTTTGATGCTTCACGCTCCCAGGGCACGATCTGGGAAAATTCTACCTACAGCTCCAGTCGTGAATTCCTGCAGCGGCCGCGGTGTGCTGAGTTAATGTTCCCCTTCAGCGCAGGAGAGGTCCCTTAGGTCACCGTGGGATTAGGACAGCTGGAGCCAATTTTTCTTCCTGGAAAAATATCATTTGCTAAACTTCTGTCAAGTGAAAACATAAGCATGGACAGCCCTAACTTTAGTACACTGAGGGGACAAAAGCTTTAAACTCTGCAAGGAAACATTAGTTTCAGTGAATGGCTGTGAAGCATAAGAATATTATAGAATTTTATTGCTACCGCCGGAGATGAGCTTCCACTGAAATCTCAGCTATGACCCCTGCCAGCTCCTGCGCTGCCCCTTTCCCTTTCTGAAATCACCATCTCAGCACTTCGGTTGGACTCTGTGACCCCGCCACATTGCTCAGCAAGTTCTTGATGGTTACCAGCTCAAGCTCTATTTCAGGATAACTCCCAGCTTTGGCAGAACGGGCCCGTCCTTCAGCACAGCTCCGGGGAAGTCGGTGGCATTAACCCAGCAGATTAGCTCAGCAGATAGCGAACATGACACAAGTCAGCGGGGGGAAACAAAGCAGGAATTTCGGGCAGCACGGGAGGACTTCTTGTAAATCCCCCTAATTCATGAAACCAGTTGTTTTATGTACAAAAATATATGACACGCACCTTGGGATTTCGTAGTATTATCGATTCAGTAGTGCTTGTATTTAAATGCATTTAGAAACATATTTATATGTTTGTCATCTTTTTTAAACTAATTATCAATATGAAAGAATTGTCAGTAGGTAAAAAAGAAGCAGAGGAGTTATCAAATATTGAGAATTCATACTGCAGTTAGAATCATAGAATCATAGAATTAGTGAGGTTGGAAGGGACCTTTAAGATCATCAAGAGATCGGAAGA
>VUYV01000044.1:3816407-3851230 GCA_008711295.1 Anarhynchus alexandrinus
CCCACTTCTAAACCATGTCCCTAAGCACCTCATCTACCCTTTTCTTAAACACCTCCAGGGATGGTGAATCCACCACCTCTCTGGGCAGCCTATTCCAATGTTTAATAACCCTTTCAGTGAAAAAATACTTCCTAATATCCAATCTAAAGTTCAAGACATCTACAGTCTAACTGTAACTCATTATCAGTAAAATCAGTAATACTCCAACTCAGTAATATTATACATCATTGAAGGGGATAATATTACCAGATAGTAACTTCATAACTAAATTTAATATTTAAAACTGTGACTTCTCAAAGTGAGAGCTGTGCAGAAGAAAGCTAGCAGCTAAACTAAACAAATTCCTCTCATCCACAGCTCTGACATTGCAGATCAGCTCTGACCTCCCAGTGGGATTCCTCCCACAAGTGATCAGTGCTGCATGAAAGCTCTCTGATATTAATTTTGTAGTGAGGAGCAATACTTCTGGGGCAGAAACGAAACTGAGTTGATTTTAATTTGTCAAATTCGAATTCAAAATTAGTAAAAAAAAATATTAGATTTCTGGGCCTGATGCAGCTTGGAACAATTACTTTTGTATTCAAAATCATATATCAGTTTTTGCGCTTTAAACGAAGAAGATTCACCTAGCTTAAGTGGAGGTCTCCAGGAGAGACAGGTTCCTATCTGACACAGTGTGCTGTTCAATGACCAGGGGATGATCTGACCTGTCCCCCATGGCCAGGGCTTGGGATTTGTACTTTCCATGCAACCTTCAACTTTGTCCTTCATTTTGCCCACTTGTAAAACGGAATGACAACTGTACCTCCAACCACATGCTCAGCATCAGTTTGCAGAGGCCTGGGAGACTCTGAGATATTACTGCAAAGGGACTCCCAAGTGTCCAAAGAGAAGCCAAACCTCAAGTCCTTACTCTTGGGCTTCGAGAAAAAGACATGCAGACTCTTGAAGAAATGCAAAAACTTCTGTTCTTTCCCCATTTCAAAGATGCATCCCCAAACACTGTTGACTGCTCTTCAATAGCTGGTTACATTGTGTTCCTTCACAAATTAACCTGAAAATGTCTAGGATGCAGGTTTTTTAAAGTGAGAACTTAATACCAAGTCTTTTCTTCCCTATCTCCTACCTGTTGCCCCACTGCAGTCCTCACAACACCCAAAATTCGGTTCCCAGACGAGCTTTGGAGGGCAGAGGTGGTGTTCTGACTGCCGGTTAAAAACCCTAGCGGGTATTCCTCCAAGGGCAAACGGTGGGGACTCCTTCCTGCGCTCTCTGCCAGGCAGCAGAGCATTTGTTGGACTTCAGACGCTGCATTAGTTTGTGAACAGATTGTAGAGTATATTAGCAACTGAAGTAGAGGTGCTGATATCACTGTGACACAGGTTTTTCTAACGCAGGTGTGGTATTTAGAATGTGGTGGTATTCAGAAAATACATCTTTTGCAGTCGGGCTCTTTGGAACTAGCTCATTATACAGATGCGTGCCCAAAATAACACTCCCTTTGATTTCATGGACTTTGAAAGTCATAAATGTTAAGATTCTCTCATGTTACACCCCCATTAGCCAATATTGTCTGGATCCCTAATGCTTTGGTATAGTATCACAAAGTCATTCATGTGTCTAAAAATCAACTTTGAGGAAATACAACAAAACTATCCAGGTGATAGCTGAATGAGTAACGCTCACAAAAGCAAGGAAATTATACATCAGATAAAGCCCAGAAGCAAATGTGGGTTGGGTGAAAGCACCTATCGGTCTTGTTAGTACAGAGTGATTGCACTTTGCCTTTGGGACCGGTACCAAAGGGAATGCCTTTGGGGTGGAAAAGCATGTCTCCTGACTAGCTTCAGTCCTGGCTTGGGTTGAGACTACGTGGGGAATGCCTCCACTAGTTTAATCCTCCTGTGGGGAGGTGAAATTTCAGCAGCACAGATCCAGGCACAGCTCATGGAAAGAAAGGCGAGTTAGCTCTCCTCCCCGGCAATAAACACTGACCGATACCTGAAAACGGCTGGAATGTCTTGGCCAGCAACACCACGTCCAACAAATCAGCCTGTGTGAGCGCAGGACGGGACATCCTCCTACCTTCCCGTGAACCCCCACGTGTACGTGGCTGCACCTGGCTGCTCACACTGCTAATTAGGGTTAAGTAAAGATATAACTGCGTGGAAGCAACTGTACTTAAAAAAACTCCACAACGGCATAAGGTGGGTTGTTGCCAGAGAACTTCAGCACAATAGGAACTATACCAAAATAGGTGTTTGTGAGATGGTGTGGTCAAAACACAGCGATCCCAAATGTACAAGGGTCTATTCCTCTCTCATTTCTCGCCCCCACAGTCGCACAGCTTCTGCTGAGGCTACTCTCGGACGGGGCTGTTTGCAGAGCGGGGAGCTGGTTGCGCCAGCGTCCAGCCCTGCCTCTGGTTGTGACTAAGCCGGGTGGCACGGTGCTGTGTCCCCGCGCAGACCGGAGGCCCTTCGGTGGCTCCCAGGTAACCTCAGTGCGTGTGTTTCTTCCACACCGAGGGAACGGGGAGTGCGTGCCTGCGTGTGGCACTGGGGGCCGTCCTGCACAGCGTGCTCTTGCAAGGGACCCAAAACACTTCCAAAAGATTCCTGGCATTTCCCCCATTTTACAGTAGAAAATAGGCAGTCTGGCTTTAAAATATTTAATTAAGAGGATTTCCTTACATACCTTAAAAATATGAAATACAGAGCGCAAATTATTTGACTCAGGTACCATTTTTTTTCTCCCAACCTGCCCTTTGTAGGAGTAGCTTAAGGGCAAGAGTTGTGTAACAGATTGTTTTGTTGACACCTTTCTCTTATTGCTTCTAATAAAGACTTAAGACTTCTTTCAATATTTCTTTTTCCGCCAAGCTCCAGTTCATTTCAAATATTCTTGGACCTTTCTCTTCTTTGCCCGTTTGGACATGATGTACATAGGCTAAATGCATAAATGTCACCTTAATTCCAAAAAGATCACAAGGAGGTTAACTTGTTTTTATGAATGCAGCTTGATATATATTTAAAAGTCTTTTATGGACTTACGCTATAAGTAAAATGATGAATTTTGTATTCTTTGCTACCTGTGCCTTTTCAAATTGATTGTACCCTGCTTTTCCTCTTCCCCATAAGTCTGTACTTTGAAGCATTTTTTTGTCATAGTTAGGTCTTTTTTGTTTTTTTTTTCCAGTATGAACTATTCTTTATCCTCTAAGCTGCTTCTTCATAGGCTTTTTACAGCAGTGCACTAAATGGTGGCTGCTCTCCACATCACTTTTTTCCTGCTATTCCAATAAAATGAAAGTTTACCTTGTACAAGCTGAGTCATTGTCAGGTGAGTCAGGGCTAGTGAGGAATCACATGAATTAAACAAAACTACCACTAGCGCCAGGCTTTCTATAGCTCTATTGTGACAAACAGGAAAAAAGCTCTTTGTGCATCCAGGCTGTCTAATTTTTGCCTCCTGGGTATTTACAAGCTCAGGCAGCCCTCTGAAGGAGAGCCAAGCTTTTACCTAGGGGTTCTGCTGAGAAATAGACAAGAAGAAATTAATTCTTCACTAATACCTCTTCCACTACAGAGACTTAAGCATCTTCCCATTAGCAGGCTTCTCCAGCTGGTAGTAAGAATATTTACTTATGGGAGTTGATAACCTTTGGCACCTCTTTTCACAATGATAGGAGGCCTGTTGCCTGCTTTGCACCTTTTAGTCCTCTCTGCTCCATTCTTCTATCGCCTTTAGTCCCACAGTAAGATTGAACGGAGCAGGAAACAACGTGGGCTGGTGTTTAAATGGCACAAAGTGCAGGGGAATGCAAGTCCAGAACTGTAGTTTGAAGGCACTATAACATTAAAAAGTGTAACTCCTCCCAGCGGCATTTTTTAAAAAAACACTGGACTTTTTTTTTTTTTCAAAGAATAAGAGCACAGATCAGGCTGTTGCTGCTACTGACATAATTTATTCATGTATACGAGCTAATTTACCCTATAGATTTTATTTGGAAACTATCATCAAATTATTGAATTACCCACACTACTTTTGTGGTGGTGTGGTTTGTTGTTTTCCTTATTTTTTTTTTAAATTATGAGTTAGGAAGAAGATGGCAACTCTAACGGACGAGACAAAGAAAAAAAAATATATAAACCCCCACGACTTCCATACCGCAACAATTCTGAAACGTAAAACCGGGGGTGAGTTCACCCTGCTGGCAATATTGTCCCCATTCTGGCAGGAAAAGCGGAGGGCTGGGGGCCGGGGATGCTCCTGCGCCGGCGGGTCCGGCCCGCGGCAGCCCGACGGCAGATGGCAGCCTTAAATCGCGCTTCAGGGGGAGTCTCGCACTCGGCTCGGCGTTTCAGACCAAAAGAAGGCAGCAGTGAAACAGTCCCCGGGATTGGAAAGGCAACATCCACTAGAGAGGTTTTAGAGTCTATCTGCTTTGGAGCCGAACCTCACTGCTGTGTAACCGCCCCGACCTCCCAAATAGGTAAACCCACACCTGGGCGCTGATGCTTTGGGGTGCAAATGCTCATTTCTGAGCAGTTCAACCTACTCAGCGCTATTGTGAACGGTCAGAGATGTTCCCGGGAAGACAGAATGCCTTCAGAGAGCAAGGTTTTCCATTTGGGGTATTAGACTAAAAGATGGAAACCCCTTTTTCTTTTTCTGCATAGTTCCATCACGGATTCACCAGGTGATCTGGGAAACGTCTCTTAACTCTGAACAATGAGCACTGCAGTTCAATGAGGGAAAACATTACACAGGGATGACTCAAAATAAAAATATTTCTCAAAAAAGTGAAAAAGAAATCCTCAAATGAGCTAGGTCATCTGGAAAATTTTATTCGATCAGAAACTATGCATTACATAACCCACTGCAATCCATTAAAAAACCCCAGATGTCAAGACTTTACAAAATAAAAACAAAACTTCCAAATTTATTGGAATACTTTTCCCTGTTTTTTTTCTTGCCAAAATTGTTCATGGGATTTAAGTATTTTCATTCACATCTAAGGACAATTTCTGTCCCACTTTATTTGCCAGTGCAAGAATTACCTGCTGAAAATAATTTGCCATAGTCCTTATTAAACACAAAATCCTTATGCTCACACTCAATACACCTTTGCCTGTGTAACCTTATTTGAATCACTTTGTATTCGTCTATTTTCAATTGGCTGAGCCCACGTGCTGCAGCACAAGACATTTGAGCCCGACAAAAGGTCATTCTCTATTACCACTGCTGTGATGACAGATACGTAACTCTCACACTTGTGTGTACTTAGGGAAAGAATGCCCTAAATCAGTGGCAGCCTGTTGTCTGGCAATGCCGTTAAGGGCCGCTACTGCAAATTCTACAAAAGGATTTGGGAAAATATGTGCCTCGCCAGTTACAAGTGAATGGTGTAGGCAGCTGGAAGGAGTGCGGTCTCTGAATTACAGATGAGGATTCTCGGAGGCCAAACTCTCACTTGAGTCACACTCTTGTGTTTCCCAGTGACACCGAAAGCTGGTGAGAGCTGCAGGCAGATGACTGACTGGAAGGAGCTGTTCAGAGCAGTACGTTCCACAGCACAACAAAGAGAGATTTGTGAAGGGCAATGTTAAGGGAGCAATATCTGGGGAAAGAATGGAAAACTGGCAATCAGCATTTCTCATTGATGTTGTCTGCTGCAGCAGTGACTCACTGGGGAGTGCCTGGAACGCTGTGTCTAGTTTGCATTTCACTTTCCCCATCAATCTGATTAGTAAGGTCAGCTACACATGTCATGAGGTGAGCCGTCACAGCTAGCATTTCTTATGGACTTGGGGTTTTTTGGATTTAATCATTAGAGCAGTATTTCAGATATACATAGCTGTGTCACCGTTTGGGTCCTTTGTATCCCTGATAAGCTGTAGAGTTTATCAGTTTGGTAAATGCTGTTCCTCCTGCCACACCTCTCTCCTTCACAACTTCACACCTCGCACTTTTAGGCTTGGCATCTCCTTTTCTCAAATGCTGGTGTGTTGGTGAACACAGTGACCATTACAAATGGCAAAGGCTGAACCATGGATCGTATGAAGCTAAGGTTCTAGAAAGCTTCAAAGGAGATTGGCTGCCACTTGGGAAAAAAAAAACAACCCAAAATCCAGGATAACAATGGTTACTGCTGATGTGCTTTTGAAATAGTATTAAATAAAACATTTTAGGATTTAAGGCAATCTCTTACTAGAGATTAAGAGACCCCTAATAAGGAATCATATGTTTGGTACCTAGCTAAACCACCTATCTCCTGCCTTGCTTTGAAGGTTTGGACCACTCCTGGAGACAGAGGGATCATTGACTGACCAAAGGTCTCACCTGGAATAGTAATTCCAATGGTTCCATGGTCTGATTGTCCAATAATTTAGATGGCATCTAGGTAACTATAGTAATGAAGAACATTCCAAGCCATTTTCTTTCATATTATTTCCAACAAATGAGAACACTGTATCCACCAAAAAGTTCCATTGTTCCAGCAAGCTTCAATTTTGTCCATTATTTGGTATTTTCTTCGAATCCAGGTTCAAGTTCCCGGAGGACATTACAGTGGACTTCTGGGCTTCTCAACTCATCCTGCAGGTATGACTTTGGAAGTTTGCCTTTCCAAACCTGTTTGGTCTGGTTTGTAGCTGTCCACTGTGTTTATCTTTGTGTAATTGTTTTGCAGTCAGTTTATGAATGCTGGATTAAAAAGAATTCAATGCCTCAAGTGAAGTCCTGTTAAAACCAACAAACTTTTTCCAAGCCAGTACAATTTGCATAAATTTCCCAGCAGAAACCACCTTTCTGCCATATGCTGTCCTTGACACCAAGCTGAAGGCCATCTGAAATGTCAAACCTAGGATTACTGGAAACAGATTTGGACTGTCTGGGAATTTGGCAGAGATCACCTTGCCATGGGATTTCGACTCATTTGGCAACTGGTATAGGGTAGTCTGAAACTGAGTTTGCCTAATCTGTCCTCAATCCCGAGTGTCAGCAGGGGGCTGAGGTTCAGGACATACTTTACACAACTGTTTCTGACATCTGTGTCCTGCAACTTCCATTGCCAGAAAACAATCCATCCCCTGCCTTGCCTTTTCCTCACTGACAGCGCGTGTCGCCAGGCAGTCAACCTCATCGTTCAGCTTCTGAACGTCTCTGTGACTCGAAATGGGGTACCCTCATGCAGCCTCGTACCTTGTAACCCCTCACGGGAACTTCCAGCCACTTCCTCCCCCCTGCAAAGGCATTTTCTAACTGTTCCCTTTTGCCTTCAACCAAGGACAAACTTGTCTGATTAACTGCACATGTATGTGCATGTTTGCACAACTCAAACTGGAAGTGACAGTTCTACTATTTAATTGCCAACCACTGAGAAAGACTAATCTTTTTAAGCACTCTGGTTTTATTTTATGTTGCTACAATTCACACAGTTTCCTTTGTGTTATTAAAATAGACAGACTGTGGTGACAGTGGGGACTGAATGGAGAGTTTGGCTGCAAAAGAGCTGTTCTTGTCGTGACATACTCATGGCCAGGTCTGTTTTTAGCATCTGCAGTAAAACCATAAGTCACAGCTGTGAAAATAATATGTGGGTATCATCAGGTCAAGAACACAGACATAAAACCTTTAAAAAAAATTAGGTACTCCCCAGAGCATGTTATCATTTTAATTGGCTTTTAAATAAAGAAATACAACCAAAACCCAGGAGAAGCTAAGATTTTTCTTTGACACTTGGCTAATTAAGAGGAACTTAAAATATTTCTTTAACTGACTATCAAATTTCTCTCTTCAGCATAGGCTGGAGAGGACATGAATGCCCCAGCTGTTATGATCAACTCTTTGGACAGCCAAATTATTTCCTACTCTAGCTTTATTCTTTTGTTCTCATTTTGAACAAAAAGTCCAATTTAGGCATTAGAGACTTTCTGAAGATGCGTCTACCTCCCCTTCTTGTCCAGCCACGGCCCCACTGGGTGTAAGCCATGACATGACTCAGGTTGTCTCGCAAGCCACAGGACCAGCTATGTTTGGTCTCAACTAGTCTCATTCTAAAGTTAGCTTTTTCAGATCAAGTTTTTGTGTTGTTAAATTTGTTCCCTGGGGTCATAGAGTCCACGCTGACATTTTCAGGTGGGGTTAATGATTTAATGTGACTCATATGTCAGTGCTAACTCACTCAGGTCTCACAACAAATCCAACCGATGACTCAGGAAGCCTTTTTATCATTGTATTTAGATGATGTGTGCTTACAGTTCCCAAGATTTCTAAAAGAAAGAGAAGTAATATATATTTGGCAGGTTTTTTGTCCCTACTATGTCTTTTCAACTTTGTGAAGTGATTAGATAGCCCTTATCAGAAATAGACCACGTCTCCCAGAAAACACCAGGTTATGGCCTCCCTGCTGCTGATAGTGAGGTGGGTTTAAAGAGGACATAGTGGTTAATGTTTTTGCAGTTAGCATGTGACTTCAGCCAGAAGGGACACACAAGTAAGAAGAGAAAGGGATCTGTGTATCATGTGCCACCCTCAGGGTTGCTGAGTGCAAAAGACAGAATCATTTCAGGCCTCATCTAATCATGTTCACACCCAATAGAAAGGAACCCACCAATTTTAGTAAGCTTTGGAAACCACCTTTGATGTGCGTGAAGATTAATAACAAGAACATTATAGAAATACTGTTGTGTTTTGCAGGTGATGGTGTGCACAACCTTGGTGCTCAGATTTGTGCTCAAAGAGAAGAGGAACCGTCCCCAGCTTAGATGTATGAGTGCATCCCAGGTCCGTGCCAGGATGAGACTTTTGCACAACTCTTTTCACCCTGCCCCTGATTTCCCTGGGATATGGTACAAAAAGGAGCCATGGGATGTTCCAGGTAAATGTGGTCACCAGTCCTGCCCTGCAGTGTAGCTGCAGCCAACATGAACTCCTAGTTCCACTGGAGAAACATCTATTCAGTAGAATACCTTCCAGTATATTTCCTTCTTCATTTGTGAAAATGAGCTATAATAGCTTTTTCTGGACATAACCAAAGGGTAACTGAATGGCACAGCTAGATACTGAAACCTTTATTAGCACTTTTTTTTTTTTTGACAACAGCTACAAAGTAAAAATTTGGTTACAAAGCAATGAATTGAATTAATTTTTGAAGTGGGCCTGAGCAGGGATTACAGTAGATATGATTACCACATGTCACCATCCCCGTTGATTTGCCAAAGGCAGAGATAGTATAAATAGCAGCTGAGTTTTTGGTCAAAAGTAAAGGAAAAGCTTGAAACGTTGAGTCATAATAGATAGTACATAGGAAAAGTATGGGCACAGAGCTGAGACCTGGGGGTGGCTCATAAAATAGGACTTCTTTAGCAAGTATTAGTAATAGCTTAAATATCATATTATATAAATGTAAGTCTTTGTTATACTGGTGAGAGATAGGGACTACTTTTTTCCTAGAAAAATTTTGGTTGGGAATTCTAAGAGCATCTTTATTGTTTTTGTGGATCCTGCAATTTCATATTAAAACACTTAGGAAGAGAGATCTTGGTATTTACCTAACTCCGGATTTTTAAGAGTTATAAATAACTAGTAGGAAGTACCACACGTACCACTAAATTGTATAATATTTAAACGAGGTCAGTGTGCAATGAACTCTTCAGGTAACGGAGTCCAGTAGACAATTATTGCCTGACACTTCAGTTTTCTATTTGGATAATTTGACCTTTTAATTGAGCACTTAACCTGAAGGTTTACACAGTCTGGGGCCACTTTGAGGGAAAAAAAACCCTCTATTATATATATATATTCTTTGCCAAATTTCCAATTAAAAGGAAAAACATTGAAAAATGTAAGTTTCCGTTTAGCTGATGACTGGTGTTAAAGCTCACAGGAAAAATACAGGGTTTTTTTTTTCACTTCAAGCAGTATAGCCCCTGTTTTCCGACGGGGCAGAGTGGGTCACGTACTCATGTCAGTGTTGGGACAGGCTGCACTCTTTGGCCTTTCCCTTATCGCGTACGGGATTCGTGCTGTATATTTGTTCTGCACACACACAGTAGACCCCGTGTGAGCTAGGTGTGCTGCGCACACATAACATGACTATATTTCATGTTTTCCCAAAACTCGGTGCTTTCCTGGAAGCACTGGATTTGCTGCGTATGTGCAGCTAATTCACTCAGCAAATTCTTAAGGACACGCTGGGAAAAGGCTTGAGGAGGGAGCAGGCGGGATTGGGCTGTTGCTGCTGCCCATGCAACCGAGCCTGCGCTCAGCCTGCTCTCTGCTCGTTCCCAAAATGCCCCTGAGAAAAGGCGTTTCCAAGTCCGGGCTGAGTACTCTTTTAATTGCCTTGATGGTCCAGATACTGCCCACAAGTTGTAGGCTGAGCTGCATACCTGAAGACTGAGACCGGTTACAAAAGAGAATTCTGCAGAAAACATTGTTTGTGTAGAAAAGCCACATCTTGATAAAAAATAAATAAATAAATTCTTTGTGTACTTTCTGCAGCAGCTAGTTAATTTTACAGCTCTTACGGGCCGCCCAGCTGGTAAAATGGGCTGTGACACTACCAAGGAACTAGCACAGGCTTTCTGAGGCCTCAAATCCCGATGGTTATTTTCTGCCCTTAATAGTGTTTAATAAAAGATAAAGCATGAGAAGCAAACTGTTTTCCTTTAGCTCAACGATTGCTGAAAGCAAGGGCAGTGCTCTTACTCATAAGCAAGCCTGATAATCCCAGCAAGCTCACTCATCCGTTCTCTGAGACAAATATATTCCATTTCAGATCACGCAGTTCATTGCTGGTAAGAAGGAGGGACAAACTTTTGCAATAAGTTCCTATGAGCTGACCATGGTTTTATACTAGCTTTTTTTCTAACAGGTTGCCCAAGGAAATTAAAGAAAACCCCAACTAGACTTTTGCATACCACTGTCTACTCAATGCTTTTGTTGGCTGCAACAACCCGGACTCGGAAGACTTTGTGCGACACGTAGATGGAACGGGCGGTGGGGAGAATAACTGAAAATGCAAAACCGAACTCAGGGTTTAGGATGGGGGATTTAGGATGCTTCTGCTCTGGGTGAGAGACAGAGAGAGTGAAAGAGAAAGAAGTTTGACACAGAACCAGTCGGTGCGGAAAATTCTCAGTGAAATTATAAGGAATTCGGGAAGAAATGATTGGGGGAGATAATTTTTATCATCGTTCTCAAAACATTGGCATGGTAAAAGAAAAACAGTGGCTACAAAGACTTTCCTGCCTTTGTTGCCAGTTAGATTCTGAATATTTTCAGTATCCTCTGTGCAATAAGAAAGGGGTCTGGACTCAAGCCTCACTGGAAAAGATGTCCACAACTGTCTTTATTGGCAGTTCTAGCTGAAAAAACAAGCAATTAACATGCAAAATTAATGATAGTCTCTCTCTTCTAGAACAAGACTCTTGACGTAAAGGCTAATGGAGCTTTAATCATGTCTATCTAGAAAATGGAAATGGTCACTTCCAGCACAGCCAGCCATATCCCACTTACCGTCAAAAACAGGAAAGTAATGTTGTGCGTTAGGATATTGTATGTTGTCATACGATGGACGTATACAATTAATGGAGACATAAGCTTCAAATCAAAGTAAATGTAAAGAATCTTGCTGAGAAAATATAGTAACTTGAACCTCCTCCTGCTGGGGCTAGTGACAATGACCACACGCATTTCCTTGTACTTGATCAGTTGTCTTTAATAATAAACCATCAACTAAACCATAAGTGGAAAACAGAGAAAATGGCTGAAGAACACTTTTCAAAGGACAGCACGTAGCTGCATTCCTTTTTTCACACACCACTAATAGATAACTCGCACTGACTTTCCCACTGAGAGTTGGGGTTCTCTGGGCTGGCTCAGAACAGGCGCGGGCTGTCCATCGGTCCCCTGGGGGAGGCCTAAATCGACTCCTGCTTAATTGATCGGAGCTGGAGGAGTTCATATGGGCTTGCAAAGGAAAGCCGTAATCTGCATGTATTTATTATACTGTCGGCCAACTCATTCTGGCTCCATCCTAGCCCCGAGACACTGCCACCCCAAATCTGCTCCCACTAGTCTGGCTGTGAGCCTCTTCACCTTTACCCAAGGAATGGTATCTGTGTGCTCTGAACTGATAAGAGCTGGGGGAAATCTTGCTCCAAGAGTGCCCGTGAGAAGGAATGTTTAACTTGTAAGAGCAGGGAGGAGCAACCAGTTATTCTGTATGCTTTTGTTATTTGTGTCTTAATCCTGTCCAGTTTGGAAAACATGAAAACAAAGGATACCTTATTTCTTATGTGAACATAAATATGGATTAATCCCTCTAACCTTACAGGAAAACTGGGGGTGTAGAGAGATCTAAAGGAGGGGAAATCCGCATGGGCCTAGAAAAATGTTAACATTTTTTACAAATAAACATTGTGTGTAGTCGGATGATCAAAGTTGCTGGATTAGTTCAAATATTATTCTTGGAACAGAGTAGCAAACACTCCATTTCTGTTTCCCACTTAACCTTTCAAGTAAAAATACCGTTAGACATGAGAGTGTCATATATTGCTCTGAAATAAAGGCAGCTCTCCTGGCCTGGTTTTCCTGCTGGTTTTCCTCCTTTCTTCCGAGGTCAGGTGCCCACAATGTCCCAGTTACCCACACGCTGACACTGACTCCCACTCGCTGCACCATAACCCATGGCAGCGTTCTTGGTTTATGCACATGACCCACATTCTCTTTGCGCAACAAGGCATCTTAAAATGATCTGGATCTTTCATTTCCTCTAAAATCACGACTCTTCCCTGCTTTTCAGACTCAAACCAGCTCCTAACACGCTGAAAGGAGGTTGTAGAGAGGTGGGGGTCGGTCTCTTTTCCCAAGTAACAGGCGATAGGACAAGAGAAAACAGGCTCAAGTTGCACCAGGCGAGGTCTAGATTGGATATTAGGAAAAATTTCTTCACCAAAAGGGTTGTCAAGCACTGGCACAGGCTGCCCAGGGAAGTGGTTGAGCCACCATCCCTGGGGGTATTTAAACGACGTGTAGATGTGGCGCCGAGGGACGTGGTTTAGCGGTAACTTGGCAGTGCTAGGTTAATGGTTGGACTTGATGACCTTAAAAGTCTTTTCCAACCTAAACAATTCTAAGATTCTATGATTCTAATATTAGGGAGTCTGGGAGAAATGTGCAGCTGAGACTTGTCAGCCTGCATCTGCCACTTGTCCCCACAGCCCCGTCCCTGCGAGACACCCTCCCGACAGCCGTGCGCTGCTCCTCTCCTGCATCAACAGACACGTTGAGCCAGGAAGCTTGTGGCAATTTGGCTGCAGTTCTGAATATTCAGGCCGTGGCTGCTCGGTCACCAGCCAGGGGGACGTTCGCCACCCTGGGAGCAGCCAGCCCGGGCTGCGCTCCCGCACGCGGCGCGGGGCTGAGCCACCGCGGTGCCGCCGGCACCACCGCGGGCGCCTGCTCCTTCTTGCTCAGGCATCCTGGCAGAGCCCTCTAGTGTTTTTCAAGTGGGTATCCTAAGTCATAAAGTTCACAGAAGCGGATTGCAAAGAAGTGGGAATGTATTCTCACGCACTGTGAGACTGGTTACTTATTAAACACTTTTTCTATTAATAGTAAAACACCATCAGGAGGTTGGGAGTGCAAGTTCAGCCAGTGCGTTTTTCAACTGAAGGATGCCAAAAATAGACACACAAAAGTCCAATCCTGATAAAACTTTAATTTTTTTAGTAAAAAACACATACTATACTAACTCTGTGAGCCCTGGAGGCACTGATCCCTGATACTCACTTCCTGGTTCCTCAGAAGCTATAGAATAAACATTGTGTTTAAAAAAAACAGGTGAGTATCATCTACTTTATTTGTAAGCTCTCTTTTGGTAGTATTTCTAAATTAATATACAGCAAAGGGTTTTTTTACTTTTCAGCTTCTAAGTTGAAATGAAGTTCAAGAATGTTCTACCGTATTTTATTAACTATAGTCAAAATGAATACAAAGCAACAGTTAAGTCAACTCTAAATCAAAAATGCATTAGATTTCAGTTTGAATGTTATGAAGCTGCCAGTATCAATCCTGTGACTGCAGTAATCCCTAGTATGGCCTGTGCCGATGTAGCTGAGAGCCTACCCATTCTAGAAGATACTCCACTCAAACCTACATTTCTTGGACACTTTCCAACTTACGAGAAAGTTAAGAAATATTTCCAGCATTCAAGAAAGACAGGATTGAACGCTGCAGTATGTAAAGACTAACCAAAAAGTTGTTCTCCATGTCTGAAGAACTGTTCACCATCAGCACAGGTGAAACAACATCAGATAAATAAAAGAGAAATTGCCATAAAACTCTGAAGCCAATTAGCAAAGCACAACTAAGTAGCAAATTGTTGACATAAGGGAAATTCTTCCTCCAGCTGGAGCTCAAAGCAGCTGCAGAAGATGTTTTAGAGATGGCATTGCCAGACATATCTTCCTTCAGGTCTTCCTTCACAGCTGACTCTGAGGTTGACTCACTCAGTATAAGAGTTTTGAAATAAGCCTCTTAGGACAAAAGAATTCAGGAGGTGACACTAAGTATTATCACAGGTTATTTTGGGAAAACATTTAGCACAAGTCAAACCAGTTTAGTGAGGAAGACCTAATAGATGTGGGCATTTTTGCTGGAGAGGACACAGACACTGCCCCAATTCATTCAACCTAACCTTATCACAGGGGAATTCCAAAGGAGCTGCCACATGTATCACTAGCAGCATCACGATAAGCTCAAAATTAATAATACACTGAAAACAGTATAAAGTCTTATGACTTCTCCATGCAGCTGAGATGCACATGCCATTGTTTGGCTTTCCAGTCTGCAGCCCTTATCTCCTGTAAATAAGAACCTGTGATAGTTAGACTTTCACCCAATAATTAATGCCACTACAGCACCTGCTGTGTTTATTCAGTCATAGGCCATCCAAAGGTATTTCATCTCAATGGCAATACTTACACGTGGAGTCAGGCCTCTCTTCTCTTAAAATTCAGCCAACCAGGGGATGCAAATCTAATGAGAAACGGGCCACATTAGTAATAGTTCCCTTACAACTGATTCATTATTATCTGAATTTTCAGGGATTAACAGTGAAGTAGCTAAATCTCCTGTTCCTGGGCTGTGCTGAATAGCACAAATATTTGGCGTAAGAGCTGCTCCAGATCCCTTCAGACACACTCCTGACTAGTTTTTCTCCATGCCCTTCCACAGGAACAAACAGTGACAAACCCAAAAAGCAGAAAGGGCCTAGAAAAAAGAAGTCATACTGGCGGCACCCTGCCTCCCCCCAGCAGTTGCAAGACATGGCAGAGATTATGAATCATCACTTTGTCTAGACACATTCTGTAAATTTTTCCTCTCCTTGAAAAAGATGACAAGAGATGCTATATGGCACGTTCCCCTTCTTTTTTTTTTTTTTTTGCATCTCAGCTACTTGATGTCATTCATCAATGGCAACAGGTTCATATTCTCTTGCAGTCACTCTCTACAAGGGCTTGCTGGGGTAATAACTGCGCTAAAACAAACCTTCTGGCCAGAATTTGATAGTCCGGTCATGGACATGGGCAGAACATGTTATCTTCAGTGCCCTGTCTGGTTTTGCTCAGCTTCTCTCAAGGAAGATAGGGTGCAGGCTGAGAAAACAGCCGGTAGAATGCTCGAACGTGGGTAGTTAGGTGAAACACGCATGTGGGGATTATCCAGGAGCGAAGGAGAAAGGTGCCTGACAGGCTGAGATAAGCCCTGAGGGTGAGAACTGATGGATCCTCGATTTCTGTCCAATTGCACGAGATGATTCTGGAAAGGTGCAGCAGGAAATGAGAGTACTCTGAGAGGAGTCAAAGGAGACAGATTCTGCCTGCTTCTGAGCAAGTACAGAATTAGCTCGGAGTCAAATGCAGTTCCCCGGGCTTTTAAAGCATCCGCCTGCTTTAAGTCACTAATAACATAATATTTATGATTTCTATGCAAGGTAAGGATATTACAAAGTTTTAGACAGACTGTCAGAAATGGTTCAGAGGACGGGTTTCCCCCATGAATGGCACTGCCTAATTAAAGTATGGTCCTCCGTGCTAGCTATCTTATAAGCAAACCTCGAGCTCTGGATTAGCGACTGCAAAGGAACTAGTTGGTTCTGTGTGCACGTGCTAAGACAAGAGCACGTAGGAAAGGGAGCAATGGTTGCATATTTCTGAAGACCTAAGTGTTATCCACACACCGAAAAAAGGTGCAACCTTTGACAGAAGTCCAGTGTAAAGTTTTCTGATGAATACCCTTACTCAGGTCAATGAATGGTTTTTTCCTGCTGACTCAAACAAGTGTTTGTGCGAAGCCTTGCATGTGTCTCACAAGCACAGTCAGTAAACTTTTCTGCATCTGATCACAGACTGTGTTTCACTGGGATCTTCTCACCTGTGTCCACAGAGAAAGGTTTCATGGGGCAGGTTGTCTATCCAGTCTATCAGAATTTTGGTGCAGAAGGAACTAAGTATACCAAGAACATATCTGCGGAGGGGTATAACGTACCTGCTCTTTTCACGCACAAAATATCAATAGTCTAATCAGCATCTGCAAAATTTTAGATGGCTATCGTTCATGCTGCAGTCATCAATCAAGGAGTAAAGGAGTGTTCACCACACAGCTCGCAGAGATTTAAAAGCCTTTGGGGGAACGGGTGTTTTAAAAGGAGGCTCAAGGGTTTCTCGGACACTTTCTACTCAGAGCGAGTTTGTCTGAGGTTTTTACACAATTTAATGTTGCTGAATTGTGCCTGATGATGCTGTGCCTGAAGATGTTTGAAGATGGAGCTGCTTTCTTAAAATCAAAACATGCCATGAGATTAAGGCAGCTCTCACGAAATGCTTTTTCAAAATGAAAATGAGGAGTTGTTGACATAACAATGTTGAAAGCTACCAGTTCGGAGCTTGACTGAAAGAAAAATCTTTGTCCTGGCATAATTTCTTCTAACAGCCCTGTTATTTCTTAAAATCAATTCTAGGTTTTCTAAAAGATTCCTTTTCTCAAAGCATAGTATTTGCATTCACCCCAAAGTATTTTCTCTCTCCCAAACTTGATTTTGCAAAAAAATTCATTTTAATTTCATTTTATTTCATTTCGATTCATTTCATTTAATTTCATTTTCCAAACACAAAAGAATTTGAAATTTCAGGACTGTTAAAAAAAACCCAGCAAACCTAGTTCCCACTCTCTTTCAGCGGCAATGAAAGGCACCGGCCTCATGCAGGTGTGAAGACGAGGAGCTGTCAGCTCCAACACACATCGCACGGAAGTACAACGCCCCCCCAGAAAGACGAAAAACAAGTGAAGGAGTTTGAGCGTGGCCAGCGTGAGGCACGTGGCTTCACAGGGCTGCGCGGCCGCTTTGTTGTAAAATTTTGAGCATCCTCTGAGACTGTTGGGGAAGGGGTGAGCAGACAGGAGGTTTTAGAGAGATGGGAGCTGACCTCTTCTCCCTGGTGACAAGTGATAGGACAAGAGGAAACGGGTTCAAGTTATGTCAGGGCAGGTTTAGATTGGATATTAGGAAGTATTTTTTCACTGAAAGGGTTATTAAACATTGGAATAGGCTGCCCAGAGAGGTGGTGGATTCACCATCCCTGGAGGTGTTTAAGAAAAGGGTAGATGAGGTGCTTAGGGACATGGTTTAGAAGTGGGTGGGTGGTGGTTTGTTTTGGGGTTTTTTTTTGGTTGTTTTTTTTTTTTGTTTTTTTTTTTTTTTTCTTCAGGGTAGGTTAACGGTTGGACTTGATGATCTTAAAGGTCCCTTCCAACCTCACTAATTCTATGATTCTATGATTCTATGACAGCAGATGTTCATGCTTTGAATAGTGCATTTCGTTATGACCATGCCAGCACCTTTCTCGGCAGTTTAACCCTCCCCGCGTGTTTGTGCTGCGCAGGTCCTGCACCCGTGTCTCTTCCCGGGACACCCTGCGCCCGGCCGTGCCGCCGCGGGGCCATGGGGAGCCGCGGGAGCGCAGAGCCCGTCCCCGGCCGCCCCGCTCGCCGGCTGTGCCCCGACACGAGGGCTCGGGCTGCCGGCTCAGGCAGCCAAACACAATATCCATTTCCTTTCATAATCCCCATCTCTCTCTGTTGAGACAGGCGTGTTGGTGGTTGCTGTGCGATCTGTCTGAACACCCTCTACTTTAACTTCCCTTGTGAGCATGTTATTTCCATTACGCAGAATTCACACCTTTGTTTATTTGCCCAGGAGCTCTGATTTTCCCCAGAACTGCCAGTTGCTTCTTCTATCGTTTTTCCCTGGATCCCATTGACTTCTATATATAGCACAATACTCCCCGTGTCCTCAAAAATCTGTGGCCTTTTCCAGGGAAGCCCACTGGGCGCCAATCACAACCCAAGAGGGGCTGGGAGGAAACAGTGGCTTCCCGAGGGGCTCTTCAATATGCAGAAAAATGTGCAGAAAAATGTTTTTCAGAGGGCACCTGCCAGAACCCTGGTGTTGGATCAAAGCACAGATCAAATATTTGGCATCAGCCATATCCCTCCCTGAACATCTCCACCTGCAGGTAGTATAATATGCTATTTTTAAATATTTATTCCATTCATTTGTATCTACTCACAAATAAAACTCCCCCCCACCCCATGCCAAGTGAATGGTGAATATCTGCACGCCGTTGGCTCACAGCTAACTCTTTGATTCCTCAAGCAATGAGCTGGTCTAGTTTCTCTTTCAATTCTGCCTTTGGGCAAGAAAAACTTTGCAAGAGTTATGAATCAACTCTATTTGAAGCTACCCTGCATCCTGGAAAATGTCCTCAAGCGTGTCTTCCCGTGCATGAGTTGCCAGACTTCCCTCTGAGTGTGCCCCTTTGCTGGAAATTTGTTTTGCCACGGTTCAGCAACAAGGACATCTTTTGCAATTCATTCTTCTTTTCTGATTTGTTCAAAACAGAAGGAAAGTTCCTGAGAGGTTCTTGTGTATCCAAAGTGAAACTTTGGTATTTAGGGAAAAAAAAAATCCTCCTGGATTTAGATGCCTTAATTTCACCTAAATATTTGAGACCTTGAAGATCTGCATCTCAAACCAAATGATTCAGCACCCATATTTCTCTTAAGAGTGATCTTGGGAATCACTCCTTAGGTCAATCCGTGCAGCTACAGGTACTGTTACATGGTGCCTTTGACTAACATAAAGCCATGTGGCAGCTCAGAGGGTCTTGCCCTGTCCAACTCTATGGTGTCATCCCCCAGATACATGTTCACGCCACTTTCCTACTGTTGACTCCAGCAATTTTGTAGCCAAGAGGTGAGTCAGAGCAACTCTCTGATCCTACTAAAACCAACCCTGCAAAAAAGGTTTTTGTCTGGATCAAAGTCTCATGGTTGAGAGAGATCAGGACACATGGTCACGAGACGGGTGAAGGACAACAGCCCATAATTAGTCTGTGAACCCACAAAGTTCCCTTGGGGTGCAATCTGCACAGGGCTTTTATTGCAGGTTAGCTAACCACACCTGAAAAAATTCGCACAACGATCCTATCTATTCTTCTGAATTAGTGTGAATGGCTTCTATGGACAAGCCCCTTCCATTTGCAGAAGAGGCTGCGGAGTTCAACCCTCATTGACAGGTAGTGAATGTCGTTGAAGCCCTAGGCGTCTAAATCAACGATGAAAGCATTATTTATAAAGAGGTCTCAAAAAAAAAAAAAGAAAAAAATAGAAAATCCTTACAATTACGGGCCTGCGTTCTTCTTGAAACTCTACTGCACTTTCTCTCCCTGAAATGTCTTTTTCAACCTACATGTAAACAGATATTTAGTAGACAGGTATGTCGAGCAGAAGCCTCTGCAAAGGCGCAGCACTGCTCCTGGTTTTCATAAAGCTGATAAAGCAATATCTCACTTCATGGCCAATGTTTCCCTCAGTCTGCACTTTTTATCAGTCCTTTCAAAAGAAAGCACTTAGACGTGAACTTGGAAATATTAAATTCTTTTAGGACAAGCAAATGCGTGATATCTTATGGATCCGAATTCCCATCATGTATCTTGAGTAACACATCTATCAATTTCCCTCTTTTCTGGGAGTTGCTGAGAAAAAATAATACAGTTATTCTTAGTCTAATTAACGTTTCTTTCTTTTATGCAAGCTTTGGAATGGATAAATCATGTTTATTGAACATTTGTATGGAGTACTGTTTTGAATTGAGCTGGTTGCCATTAATAGCAAAGTGTACTTGGACCCTTGCACTAAATAAATCATTCATGGCCAGAAATGATCTTTTTCTTTGTAAAAAATCCAATGTTTATTCTAAGGCTTCTCTTCAGGGAGGTATGCTTCTGACGTGTACCAAAATGTGACTTTTTTATAGCTTTCTTGATGACAACCTAGCATTATTTTGCATTATCTAACAAATTTCTATTTCTCCAATGATTTGTCTATGTTCTTCAAAGCTAAATAACAGACACTGTTGCACACCTCCCTTACTAAAAACAAACACTGCCAAATTCCTTTACTTATCACCTCACAAGTAATCTCTTCCTCATTTACCAATGAATAATTTGTATTAAAATGTAAAAGTGAAATTTTTTAGCAGAAACTCCATTTCATACAGAATTTTATTTGTTCACTAGCCTTGCTTAGAAAATATCCCGAGTTTTTACTAAGTATTTTTAGGGATGTTATCCGTGCTTCATTATAGGTTTTTGGCTTTTTTATACACATGTACACACACACAAATGTTTCATTCACTGTGATTTTTCAAAAAACGTCATCAGTGAAACACTGTTATGAGAAAATACATGTCTGTATCATCCTCTAAAAATATTTAAAGACGGCATTGGTTTCAATTTCATTTTAAAGCAGAAAAACATCTATTTTTTCAAAGCTAGAAATTACAGTTAGCACCCAGAATTAGTATTAAATGGAGAAGCCACAGTAAAAGCTCCCAATAAGAATTTAATATGTCCAGTGTGTCCAATTACTTGAGAAATTTATATCTGTGCATTCAATGACTGCATACAAGGTATCTCCTGTTTTGTTCTTTGGGGTTTGGGTTTTTTTTTTTCCGGTTTGTTTGTTTAGTTGGGGTTTTTTTGTGTGTGGAGTGTGCTCTGAAGCTTTTTGCTTGTATTGAAATGAGATACGGAATGTGTGTGTCACAAGGAGCAATGTGTATTTAAAGCTTTTTTTTTCTATTGCTCTGACTTTCAAACATAGCCAGAGGGAAGACAGGATCATTCCAGAGTACCAAAATTTGGCATCTCCTCAACCGAGCAAAAGATGCGTGTGAACCCAACTATCTTCATGTCTTCCTGCCCCGAATCTTGCTCTCGAAGTCTTCCATGTTCTACCTATGCTCTGCAGGCCCCCTTTAAAATGACTAAAATTTGGATCCTAGCTGAGGCCTTCTCCTGTGCTTTATGGTAGGACAGCCAGTGAAATCCTATCAACCTGCGACCTCAACATAATGAGTGTGTTGACAAAGTGCAGTTGGGTATCTGCAGCCCGTGGCTGAATGTTCCTGCAAAGCCACCAAAGCAGCTCCCAGTTTTAGGACTGAGGATGGCCTTTGCCCATGGATTGAGCTGGCTCTTGGCTGACCCTTGATGAGATATGTGGGTACCTTTGCCCTGCACCAAGTGGGACTGAGCTTGATTCAGGCATTGACCTCATCTGCAAAACCATTTGTGACTTCCATTGGTATAACTGAGATAACAACAAGGGCTTTTTTGTGGGAACTTGAAAGTCTAGATAAGTGCGACCCATACTGCCTGAGGTATGAGTTTTTCAGAGCCTTCCTTCCGCCATTTCCATTAAATTTAGAGAACATTTTTCATTTCTTCGCCTTGAGCCAACTCCCTGCTGCTGGAAGTCCGTCCGGCAGTGAGGGTACCCTCCAGTTCAAGGTGAGCAAGACCTGCACCATTCCCCTGCTTCTCTCCTATCTCCCGCCTTTATGTGGAACACAGTTCAATAGCAGGATGAATCAGATGTGATTTGTTTGATTTACTATCAAGTTTCTGGGCACCTAGGTTGATAGCAGAGGGTAAAGTATAAACGTGCATACCAATTTGGGAAGACCAGGAGTAACTCTCGTACTCGGAGTTCCCCTTTATTGCCCTGTTGTGCTCCCTACCAGCTGCCGCCTCCCCTGCCTTCCCTTCTCCTCTGACACGAGGTGCCTGGAGTTCATTCAACACGCTTCACAATTAGAGGCAAAGAGTTCGAACTTGTCGAGAAGAACATGCCCAAGAAAGCCAAGTATAATTTGCCCTGATTATAAAATGCATTCCATTCCACACTTGTTTTGACATTGTCCCTTGGAGAAAAACATTTTGTCTCATAAAGAAGTCTCGTTGCCGCTGTCCGTGTCAGGAGGAGGATTGCTCCATAAGTGTTCAGTTCCATCCAAACCCCACAATGTAAAGCTTTCTAAAACTCCTGGATCCAAATACCATAGCTTAAGTTTAACTTTTTATGTTGTTCCAAAGCCACAGGCTACCGATCACACAGCTGAGACAAAAACTGTGGACAGGAGATCAAAGTCAATGTAGTCCTTCCTCTGCTAGCAAAGAAGAATATAGGAACATGGGAGATAGGGTCCAGACAGGTATTCTATACGGTGTTAATGCACTTTTGGATAAACAAACAAGAAAGTGAACAGTAATATTCACACGGAGAGTTGGGCTGTCTTGAAAAACGTACACTGTAACGATGAACCAGGTCCCAAGTGTGGTCTCCATCCATACCAGTCACGCTTCCCTGCCCAAAGAATTGTACGGATTCTCTAGTCGCTCATACCAGTTTCGTGTTAGTTTACATTTCTCATTGTCAACAAACATATTCCTGGTTGATACCGCGGTGTGTGGAAGGGATTTAAGGCAGCGGGAGTGGACCCCTGCGCTACAGCAGAGGAGAGCAGAGAGTCGGCAGTATGGCCCGAAAGGCCAGGACGTGCGCTGCTTCTGGGACAAAACAATTTAGCATCTCTGCGGTTTTTACTCTCTTGAAAGCTGATACTCAGAAATACCAAGAATAAATGTAGAAATACCAAGAATAAATGTAAGTGAATAAGCATAGTGCTCGGTTTCGTAATGTAATATTCATACTTTCTCCCAAGCCATGCCTGGAAGGACACATAAAAAAAATTTGAATGCAGCCACCCACACTACGGTATATCAATCCACAGGTTATTAGAACAACACACGCATCCAGGGTGAGAGATTAATGACACTGCTTGTAGTTTCAACCTCAATAGGCCCTTTGTTTCAATTATCTGAAGTAAAAAGGACGCTTTTTCTTCTAAAGCTACAACCCTTACATGACTTTTGGATATGTGTGCCACAAAAGACATGCTGGGAATTGTTAAACTTTTACAAAAAGCGACAATGCATTAAAAACCCCACGCATACACGTGCAGTCCCACTGAGGTCAATACAATGTTTCACATGTTTAAAATTAAGCCCATGATGAGTTGTTCCCCTAAAATTTATTCTGAAATGAACTCTAGCTATGAACATTTTGCAGAATTAGTTTTTCAGAGCTTGGATTATTTTACCCCATCAGTTAAAGCCAGCGCTGATGCAGACATGTATTCTACCTCTAGTTGTTGAAAACAAAGATCCTTCCCAGTGCAGAAGAAGACAAACTAGAACACATTATCTGTCATCTAATCAGGGCAGTGAAAGGTGTATGCGGAGAGTGAGTCAGAGCATAAGACCTAACAGCCAGCTTATAATGAACAGAACATGTACGAAAAATGCCAGATTGTCAGTCCTGAAAACTGGCATTCTTTATTCATAAAAAAGGCGCAGATTAGTTGGCTCCAACTTTTTCTGTCTCATTCCCACTAACACGCCTAAAGCTTGAACAGAATTAACTTCCTTTTGGATATGTAAACCTCCTTCACTTCCTTGTTGAGAAAGTTAATGTGGAGGCCAATTAATTCCATTCATTTTACGATCCAACTATCTTCCTCTGAGGAGTAACTGTAGGAAATGGTAACAGGGAAGTAGTGTTGTCATTATCTTTTTAAAAAGGAATTCTGAATGAGCAAATCATTTCAAAGAAGCAAAGAACTGAACTGAATTTTTCCAGCTGACCAGAGGCGAAAGGTTTCATAGACATTTATTAATCTCAGAAGCATCATGCTGTTTTTCATACTTCTGAAATACAAGAAAAAGAAAAGCATCTGGGTTTCTTAATGTGCGGGTCTGGCTTGGTCATTCATTATCTTTGTAGTTTGATAATTACCTGTTTCCTAGGTTAATTGCTTTGGACATGTAGTTTGAGGTAGCAGATTAATGAAGTTCTTTGAAAACTTCAGGAACCTGAAAATCTACAAAGCTTCCGGAACAAAATTTTCCAGGTCAGTGGTCATTGTACTTTGAGAAATCCAGAAGACAGCACACATTTGTACCTCAGCTTGTACAGAGTTGGTCAAAACCTTACTCAGAGCAACACTTGTATAGATCTTTGAGTCCACTAAATTTAAACAGTGAAAATAATAAGCAGTCCAGTAAGCATGAACCTGTGATTTACTATACAGAAGCAATAAAGGATTTCGAAACAGCTGATAGCTATGCTGTCAAGGTCAGTTCAACCAGATAACACCTCTTCCCTTTGGTTGTCTTTAAAAGTTAAATCATCGGAACATTTGCGAGCAATGTGGGATGCCTGGAATTGAACAATAGTCCTGACTTTCTGTTAACACTTGTTCCACATTGGCACAACTCCATTGGCTGTAATGGGGTAATATTAGTTTATAATACTGTAAGAAGAGACTTAGTGTATATTATTGTCGCAGCTTGGGCAGATTTCCCCCCAAAGTCTTGCACCTGAGCAGGAGCTGCCAGAGCCCCCCGGGGATGGGGCGAGCACCTGCGCTCCCCCAGCCCACCTTCCCGGGCTCCGGGACCCACCGCTCTGCCAGAGTGGTTCCAGCAGCCCGAGCTCCACGCGCTCGAAAGCACACATTGCAGTATGATTTTCAGAAAAGCGACATTCTCACACAGTGCTGTGCGGTTTTTCGTACACCATCATTCACTCCGCCGGAGGCAGCCTTGACTTGGCAAAGACGGCGCGGTTTTGAGAACTGTCAGATTTGCTCTTTGCCTAACCATCAGGCTGTCAGTCACGGTGCTGGGTGGATGGCTTTTTTTTTAATATACATCATTTCTTTTGATCCTGCAAAGGCTCAAACTATTTTCATCCTTCCTCAAATCTTTATATTGATTTTATCTTGTCATAATGGCAGAGAAATGTAACAATCCCACCCCTGGAGACCTCAGCACTGTGCATGTGGGGGAGAAACATGTTCAGACTGTGCTATGGATGCAGAAAGCCTCCGATCACCAGCATTCACTGAGGTCTGATAGGATTACACAGAGGGAAAGGGGCTGTGGGCATGGATTTAATACATTTCTGAATCCCTGGGCTAGCCTGGGTCGAAGGAATGGCAAGATTAATGGCATGAAAGGAGTTTGGCATCAAAGCTCTGTGCTGCAGGGCTTAACTCGCCCGTCCCTGCTAAGCCAGGGTCCACCTCGCCGGGGCTGCCGGGTGCCGGGCAGTGCCCACCGTAGCCTCCCGCTGGGAGTGGGGCTTTGCAAACCGCTCCCCGGGTAGGGCGCCATTACAGCACACGATCAAGCAACTTGGGGGTATTGTAAAGCAGAAGTTTTTCACTGTTGAATTAAGTAACCCGATTTTGTAGAATGTCAAGTTCAAGCCCATTGAGGATATTATGCAGAGGGATGAACGTTACACAGCAACTTTTTTGCAAGAAGTTACCATGAAAGACAGGACTTTTGAAATGCTACAAAGACTTTGTAATAAACTATGGAAGACTATTTATAGAAAAAAAATAGAAATATTTATTTTATTACAAAATTGACTATTACCAAATTGACTAGAAACATTCCGGTAACGCACAAGTTGCTTTACACATTGTAATATGGCTACATCTACACGTCTGAGTATAACAGCAGAGGAAAACAAACAAAAAACCCCGCAGGAGACAGACCAACAAATGCTAAGAACTTGTATCATGTCAGAATGTAAAAAAATATAAAATAACAATTCATGGTTATATACATAAACCTGTACTTGAAACTGCATCATGGAATAAAGCACTAGTGACCATAATAGCTAACATACAGCATTACATGCAGGGCAGTGACGGCTTTAACCTTTAGATACAGGTATTGAAATCTCCACAAGAAATAGACCTCTTCGAAATGTTTAGGATCCTTATTTCCTGTAGTTCTTTGAAACATACATTTTACACTACTCACATGATGAAGTAACTATCCTGTTAGGATAATCATCATTTAATAGTGGCAGAACCCATAGGATTCCAGTGATTCCGTTCACGGATAAGGCCTTTCATGCAGTAAAAGACCACTAAGGTTTTACAATAAAGGTGTGATAAAACGGTTTGTCTGGGAGTTGAAGGCATGAAACTCTACGGGCATGGGCAGAGTACCTGGCAGGCACAGTATTGCAACTGTTCAAATCAAAGTACTATGCAGGCATGAGGAATAAATCCTGTTATATACCTTTGTCCTTATTTCCCTTTTATTAAGGAAGTGAATCATGTTAGGGAACCTCTACTTCTTTAATTGCCCTAATTTTTAAGCCCTGTCATTAGCCTTATTACAGACGGCCATCTTACTTCTCAGTTTTACCCATGGCATTGGTAATTTGATAAGGACTGAGCAAGTTTCATTTCCCTTAAGCTCTTCAACTCTGAGCCAACAGGGCCAGTTCAGCCGTAACTGTTGTTCCCTCAGGTATCCCATATGGTACCCGCAAACTGGAAACCAGCTCTGTCCAAGCTAGCCCCTTGCACAGCTTGAGGCTATAATAATTTCACTGTGCACTAACAAGAACTATACATAACACTCCGCAGCTCATTATCAAGCTCTATCCCGTACAGTCCCTCAGCTGCACTAAATCAGTATATTTGCATAGGTATATGAACGTGCACGGTATTTTTCTTTCCTTTCAACATTGCTAAGTACAGCTGAACTAACTAACCACATTTTTCCAATAAAACAGTATGGGAGCTTTTTTCGGTACTATTTCTGGCTCAGCAATTGTTCAAGGGACGTGTGTTGCAGTTTCTCCACCAGTTACCCCAGGCTTTGACTTTCCCAGTTGATGGATATTTTTTCAGAGAAGGCAGCAGCAGGGTTGTCATTTATTTTCTGCAAGCTGTATTAAAGAGAAAAAGAATCTATATAGTGATCGATTATTTAAAAGCAAATAGCACTGAACCAACTTCAGTTAAAGGAGTTAAAACCCTTACTCAGATTACACTGGGTGATTTTTTTCCTGTGGTATTGGCTGGCAAAAAAATATCTCCCACAATATTAAAATTGATTTCTAATTTAAGGACTTAATTCTAGGTCACAGTCTCGGATTTCCAATTTAGATTTTTATACAGATAAGCTTTTTTTGTTAGCTTATTTGTATAAGTTTGTGAGCAGAGAAAATCTTACATTCAGTTTTTTTAAACCAAAAATGCAAAAAATGTTTTGCAACGTTGCAAATAGGTATTTCTCTTTTTTGTCATTCTGCCTAAAATCAAGTTTTCTTATCTAAACTCTGTAGTCCACTGGTGTACTGTTCCTTCACTAGGGCATTTTCATTTTAATCTGTACATTGGTGCTCAAAATCAAATACTATTTTTCAGGAAACATCTTCTAGAAATGCAGTGGAGAAGTTATAATAAAATAATGGCTATTAGTTTCTCCAACAGTATATACATTTTGATTTCCCCGTTTCTGATCTGCATCACACACAGAAGACATGCTGTCTTGAAATTTAAAACTAGAGACCTAATTTCAGAGCCATAAGCCATACAAAATTTGTCTTCTTAGTACATAGAATATTTTCTGTTAAGAGTAACGATGTGTGATGGCATTTAATAAATCTCACATTGTGAGAATAAAGCTTAGAAAAACATCTGTTCTCTTACACGCACCGTTGTATGACAATTCTGAATGAGGTTCAAAGAAAAGTCTCACGTACTCAGGAGACCCTCACACACGTACCCTGTCGTCTGTGAAATGCAATGGGAAGCTCCCGGTTGGGAATCAGTATTCCTGAATGGAGCGTTTCTACCGGTTTGTTGTCAGTCGCTACAATTTGGTATTTGCGAATGAGCTGAAACAGAAACATTTCAGTTAGCAAGCTTTGGCTTCTAGATCTCCTGATGAGGGCAAATGTTGAAGAGCCGGGCATCGCGTACAGAATGCCGCGTTCGAGTATTTACCCAGCAAAGGGCCAAGTGAAGCTGTAGCTCCGCTACGCGGCGCCCGATGCACATCCTCTTCCCAATGCCAAACGGAACATGAGAAAAAGGATTTATCAAGTTCTTCTGAAACCAGCGCTCTGGTTTAAACTGAGTCCAGCCATTAAAGTACTCTTCATTGCAACCCAGGGCATGGCTGTTTATCATTAGTACTGTCTATAAACAAAGCAATAAAGAGAGTCTCATTACAAGTTGGCTCAGAGCTACCAAGTGAATCAGCTTGTTGATGGAAAGAAATAATGCAACAGTAAAGGAAAGGCAGTTTCCTTGGAAGATGTCATGTAATTCTCTGAAGATTAATTCAAACACAGAAAACATCATAGTTTCCTCAGAAAATCATGGGAAAGTTTGAAAAATCTTTTTGAAATAGCACACCAAAATATTTTTGTCTAAATCCAACAGGAGTGCGGGCAGGTGTGGTTTTCAGTTTATGGGAATTCTTGGTGTGAATTCCTCATTCCATATCCTGGGACTTGTCCTTTGGCAATGGCATTTTGAGACTGAAATATGACCAACTTCAGTGGTTTACAGGACAGTTAATCAATGGCAAAATATCAGAGTAAGCTAAATTAATTGACTTACCCCTTTGGGCAGTACATAATCTCCCAGAACCATTTCTGTGTCGATGGTGCGAGTGGTAAATGGCACCGATGGTGTTAATCTACAGGGAAAGAAACAAAATGGGTTCAATTTCCAGCATTTTTTCTTCCTGTATCTATCATAGTTTACCTTGACTGACAAGGTGAGCAAAGTTATATATATTAGAAAATTCTTTCTCCCTACTACACACTCGCTGGTAAAAAAATTTGCGATAATTTTGCTTTTTGCAAATTATTTGAGAATTTTACCTCATAGATTCTTTCAGGCATGCTTTTAGGTAAGGCATATTCTTCAAGTTCTCAGCACTTGGACTCTCATTAGCAGCCAAAACACTTTGTATTTCCTGGAAAAGCTTCTGCTGAACATGTGGATTGCGTGAAATGTTATACAAAGCCCACAGCAAACTATTGGCCGTCTGAAACAAACCAAAAAGAAGTGTAAGACCTCCATTTGTGGTGACAGAAACAAGAAGTTGCCAAAAGTTCAAAGCATCATTTACAGCTGGTCACCGCCCTATGGTATTTTGTAGACCTAAGGGGTTATAAACCATCCCAGTTGTTCTCTAGGAGTAATGAACAGAAGAAAGAATCTAGTGATTTCAGGTAAAAATTCACTTGCACTTAGGCCACTGAAGCAACTACAGGATTAGCTCGCTCCCAGATGTTGTGATGGTTAGGTTATGGAAGAAAGCAGGGAGTTGGAAGGACGCTAATTTTAACAGGCTCTCGGAAAGTCAGGTTTACCGTTTCAACTCCGGCAATCTGGAGCTCTGCGATGGCAGCGTACAGCTCCTTCTTGGAAAGTTGTCCTCCAGAATAGATGTCACACAGGAAATCCTCCTGAGGGTTTGCAGAGTGTTTTTCCAGTCGACAGTCAATTGAATGCTTGGCTGAGGAGGGAGGAGCAGGAGGTAATTAATGGAAAATCACTAAAAATACTATAAAAATACTATAAAAATAAAAATATGTCTCACATGCAGGATTTTGACAGAAGATACCAAGCTGTGCTTTTTTTTCAAGCAGTGAGCATATACTGAATAAATAATGGTATTTTCACTTTCTAGACAAAAAATCAGTCACAAAAATCACTTCTGAACAGAAGGAGCTCCTGCAAACTATTAGGAATTCTGCTTTCTTAAATTAGGAAAGGAAATCTGTGATGCGTTGAGTGATATATTTAGCAAACAGAAATACAAGTGTGTAAAATTTATTAGCTTGGATTTTCAAAGGGGATCAAGGTGTTAAAAAAATCAAAGAGACTTAGCACTCAGACTCCCCGAGGGGAAATTTAAGCCTTTGATTTACTAGGGGAAGACAAAAATAGATGCCAAATTTCTACACGATTTTTTTTTTCTAAATATAAAGAACTGATTTTGCCCACCCTTTCTCATGAATATCCCAATTGTTAAGACCAGTTTCTAGTAAGGAGCTTTTCATGTCAAGTGAAGGTGTCAGACTGGTTTTTCTGAACAAAACTGGTTTAAAGTGTCTTTCCTAAAACCCATAAACTAAAACACAATAAAATAAGTGCACGTGTGGCTGGCATGACATAAAGTTCTGAAGTATCAAGAACTCAAATACCTAAAAGAAATATATCACTCAGCATTACCATCATCCAAGTGCCAAAACCTTTCTTAATCTTTAGCTATAACTGTCACTGTCTAGCAAAATATTGAAAAATATAAACTTAACTTCACATCTGGAGTTAAGAGTAATTTTTGTAACTTTGAAGGCCAATTCATCTTAAATAGACAGAAAATGTTGTCAAAAAGCCAACCTGTACCTTATGATTTAAATTGCTTCTGTTTTTAAGACTTACCACTACATTCCAGGTTGTTCAAAAAACCTATTGTCTCTCTCTTTTTTTTTTTTTTTTAGCAAACAGGCTTTTGTTGCATGTAAAATTCTTGTTTCTCAAGAAAAAAACTCCCTTTGAGGTCCTTTTGAGGGACGTCCCTTTTCTCACTCGTATACCTTGCCTTTAGACAGATGATACACTTTCTGGCTGTTTATTTTTTTGACAGATTAAAGTGGACTCATGACGTTGCTGGCTCCCAAATTTCTGGGGCTTCCCTGGGGAATGGGCATTGCCGCACAACCAGCCCCAAGTGTTAGTCATAAGAAAACAGCGCTGCCATGCCTGGAATAGGTTTGTGGTCAGCTGCAGCAGAGGTGCCTCAATTTGTGCTGAAGGCAGCAATTAACAGCAGCGTAGGGCAGTAGCAAGTATGAAGAAAGTTAATTCCACCAAGCAGGAAATAGAGATGAAGGGAAAGGAGAGAAATTGTGTTTAAAACAATAACCTGTTTTAAATATATCATCCCATGCTTTAGTATGAGCTTGCCAGACTTTTGTGTTCAGACCCTTGTGAAGTTCCACGGGGGTCACCATCATCATTCCAAAAGTAGCCATCATCTGTGGTGGAGAAAGAGTTTTTGAAGTCTTTCTTTAATCTATATACTTGCCATCTCTGACCAAAATTAGACTGTAAAATAGGAGGCAATTTTCAGGAAGTCAAGATTCTGGCAGATTTTCCATCCTGGACAGAAAGGATGGGTCTCAACCTCCACAGACCATATTCAGCTAAAAATTAGGGACAGCCAGTGGATGGTAGGAGGCTTCCCCAGCGCGTGATTCATCCTATTTATTTTAGGCACCTGTTTTAGAATGGGACAAGCCACCCTTTGGCAGTGCCTGTCTCTCCCTTGACAACAGATGAAGCTGAAAAACTAGGCTAGGCTAGATGCCTATCTTTTAGATGGCTAAAATTAGGCAAATACATATCACTGGTGTCCAAGTTGCAGCAAAATACACAGCAGGTGTGCTTGCAGGAATGACTAACCTCCAAATCCAGCGTATTTGCATAATCCCACACAACTCCAAGAGTCCCACCCAAGAAACAGCAGAGTTTCACAACAGGTGTCTCAGAAGGAGAGGAAAGTTAACCAACCAACCTGACAACTATATTTTCAGGATTACCCTGCTGTCCATACAGGATTTTCCCCCTGTAGATTTAGTAAATTATGAAATTAATGGGACACTCAGATGGTCAGTATTAGCATTGCACATCTAAGTGTCGCCTTGGGTGTGCAAGGCTGCCAGTACACGTGTAGCACAGAAGCCTGAGCTTCTTTTTTCAGGTGACCCATTTAAACTGGTGCCCTCTCATAAGCAGTAGGGGTAGAAAATCACTACAGCCCCAGTAAAGACTCTTCCATACCGTTTTTACAGCCTTGATGAAGTTCAAACTTTCTTCTTCTACATCCTGCTGCAGGAGCCCAAACCTCTTTCCATACAGCACCAGGCAGATACCTGTTGTTAACCAATATTATCATTAAATAATACAAACAAAAGGGTGCACAGCATCCACCATTTATTGTCAAGGAATGTCTTGGATTATCCTTCTGAAAAATGGTCTCTGTCCTATGATACACACCTGTGAGAACAGCCCCTCAAAACACCTCCTGCACGTTTGCCTCAGAGCCAAGTAGCAGCATATCAAGCTAAGCTGCCCTGACAGCAGCACTTTCTTCACAAGTAAGAATAACCACTGATCCCCTCACATGAGCAGATCATTCTGCCAAGCAGGGCTGGCATATTTGGCAAGGAAGCTGTTCAGCAAAGCTACTGAAGAGAACTGAATCGCAGGAAAACAGGTCCTGAAGAGGCCATCTAGTCCAGCATCTCCTAGCCCTTTCCACAGCCAGAAAACACGTGCAAACACTGGCAGCATCCCACACTCTGCAAGTTTCCACCTCTTTCCACTTGCCTTTTTCTTTTTTTTTTTTTTAAAAGCTGTCATTTCCTATTTCTCCCTTTCCAAAAGCAGCCATCACCACTGACAGTGGAAAAAAAACCACTTTTGGGAACTCAGTACACAGGTTGCTGAGATGGGTCAGCCGAGAGCAGACAGGTCTGGCAGAGCTCGTTCAGTTAAGCTCTACACCCAACCATCCCTCCTTGTTGGGAACCAGTGATGCAGTTTCTTCTGCCCTAAGTCATTCCTGGCAGATGGTTCCTTACTGTACTCTGAAAGGTTTCAAAAGATGGAGGCTCCTGTCTTGGTAACTTATTCCAATGCTTCTCAATCCCAACGTAAACTTTTCAAATGGGATTTTCCAACCCTTCTCTAAAATGAATACTTTTTCACTGTTATTAGACCATTTAATTGATATTGCAATGCTGATAATTAACAACTATCAGATGGACAAGAATGGTCATGTGCTATCTGATCCCACTCTAGATAAATGCACTGTGATTCCCCCAAGTTTCAGATTTGTAAGTCACTATTTTTGAATTTTTTACAAGCCACATAGGTAACCAGACAGGAGTTTGTATAGCTGCTGATGAATTTTGCAGGGGACTACTGATAGTCCCCTGGCTTTTCTGCAACCTACTTTCCATGGTATTGTAGCTGCTAGTTTGGAAATAATCAGCCTACGCTGCCATCACTGATCGTACTTTAACTGAAATGCCATGGCAGGTACAAAATGTATACCATTCTCAGGCAAAACCCAACTTACTTTCAAATGACCATTTGTTGAATTCTGAATAGACATCTTCCATTTGTCCATTGTGGTTACAAATATCATCTATTCTGTGCATGAAGTCCTCCAAGACCTAAGTGGTGGAGAAAAGAGAGAGAAAAGAAGGGAATAAAATGACATCAACTCATAAAAATTCTGTGTAATTTAACATTTTTACTGTCTTTTAAATAGGAAACAATCTCACCTAAGAGAGGAACACTTATGTTTCCTGCTCTTTCAACAAGATTCAATTTCCCCCTGTGTTAACATATGGATTTTACATGACTCTCCTGCTATTACTGCTTGTCCTTCAACAAACTGAGCTTTCCTCCACAGGGATGAAGTGCTTCATTCTGACGCTGGGATAATGCTGGAGTTTCACAAGAAGGAGGATTAAGCTGTTTATCACAGATGCTCCTCACATTCAATGAGGAACACAGAAGTTAAGGCGGGAGGTGTACCCTGACAGGAGGAATATAGGAATGAAGGAGTAAAGGCAGAAAAGCACTGAATGCAAGAAAAGTAAGCAAACCCTGTGTTTGCAGGAGCCTGTACCACTGTGGAATCACCTTATTATTCTGTGGAGACAGACAATCTCAACTACAGGTTTCTGTGTGCTCTCACTTTTGGTCAGACCCTGATAATCAGTTTGTACTTATTATTCCCTGAATGATTTCCGAGTATTAACTCACGGTTTTGCCACTGTAGAGCAGGTCAACAGCTATCCAGGTAAACCGGATCACTTGATCTGCGTTTATTTTGCAGGTTTCCAGGGGAGTGGGGAGAGGGAAAGAGTTTCTCAAAGCACCGTACCTCATTGATCGTGGTATCCAGTTTCGCAACTTCCCTGGGTTTCATTAATTTCTTTTGAAAGGCACTTCTTACCCTCTGCCAATCCTTTCCTTCCCTAGATTGAATTAAAACCAGCCAGGTTGAAAAGAGAAAGGCTTAAAGAAGAAAGAAAGAGGAAAAAGAAAACCAACTCCAAACCCGCAGCATGTGCAACAAGCCCAGCATCTCCCGGGCCCCTCGGAAACCGCCCCCCCCCACCCCCCGGCCCTCCCTGCACCTCCCCGGGTCCCCCCGGGTGCTGCGGGCGACACTTACAGGATCAGGAGCCCGTAGCCCTCGTCGCGATAATCCCGATAGGCTTTCCAGGGCTTGATCTCCAGCCGCTGGGGACAGGCGCTCTCCCGGCGGTACAGGGCTTCCAGCAGGCAGGGGGCTGCGATGTGCACCGAGTCGAAAGCCCCCAGCTTCATGCGGAAAATCTTGCCAAACCTCCTGTGGTACTCAGCCTGGGGGCGCAGAAGAGACACCCCCCCGCATCCCCCGGTGAGTGCCAGGCGCTCCCTG
>VUYV01000044.1:3852040-3863166 GCA_008711295.1 Anarhynchus alexandrinus
TCCCCGGGGGCTACCGGCGGCTCCGGGTCCCGCCACCCGCGGGGCTCCCCGGGGGCTACCGGCGGCTCCGGGTCCTGCCACCCGCGGGGGTCCCCGGGGGCTACCGGCGGCTCCGAGCCCCGCTGGCCAGCGGGAGGCAGGTAGAAGCTGCCCGGCGTTCGTGCAATGCGAACGGTCTCATAAAGCCATTTCTCTCTCCCTTTTGTTTATTTATTTATTTATTTTTAAATTCGGCTTTTTAGGGGGGCGAGGCGGCCCGGGCGCACCCGTGTGAAGCATTTGGGGGGGCTGTGGTGTCCATTCCGCGATGCACAGGTGGCTGGACAGCCAGTTCAGCTTTCCTTCAGTATTTGCACTTTGAAATGATAGACTAAAAAAAAATGCAGGGAGCTGAGGAATAACAAGTTTTGGTGGGTGGACTGCTCTTCCCCTATCTGGCTGACTAACCACCTATTTATGAAAAGGGCATGTGAATGCATCATCTGAGAAGGCAAAATTCCCTTCCCTGTTAGTGTTGGCTGCCATTAAATTCTGACAAAAAAAAAAATAATAAAATCAGTTATTGCCATGAGTCTTTTAATCGGAAACTGCCCAGTAACCCTCAGAGAGAGCCAATGCTAAGTGAAGGCAGGAGAGGTGCTAGCGCAGATAAAGCAGCGCAGGTCACCTGGGTACTTCGCTTTCTGTCCTCCTCTTGCGAGAGGAGTCAGAGAGGCTGTGGATCATGCTGCAAGACAAAAGGCAACCTGTAAACCAGAGGATTTCCAGGAAAGACAGGCACGCTACAATGAGGACTTGATTTTCTCCCACCCCACACTACCTTTTTGCGTCTTTCCCAAGCTGCGTTTTGTGACTCAGCTCTTAATCCCCTTTATTTAAGTGTCTGACTGTAAGATGCAGAGTGAGCAGATAGATGGGTGTGTTAGACAAAGGACAAGCAGAGGGATAATCAGAAGATGGATTTGACACGGAACCTGAGACCCATAAAGGCACATGGCTCAAACTCAATCACAACAAAAGGACCAAGGTAGCCGTGATCAATACAGAGAAAAATGTACAAAAACATGACATCTCACTGCAGACTTCTGTGATTTTTGTATGTCCTTCCAAATCTTGGCCCTCTATTCAGTGATTTTCATTTATAGGATCACACTACATGGGCCACAAGATCAGAGCACTTTCTAGGTGGGCTTTAAAATTAAAGCTGGTTCAAAGGTTTGCAATTTTTTTTTTTTTTTTAGGGAAATACCACAAGTTGATATTCTTGTGATTTGTTTTCTTTGAACCAGTTCTGCTGAAAACCCATCTTGCTGTCCTTGTAGCCTGAGTGCAGTTCAGGCTTCGTTCAATGATAAGTTCTTCTGAGAAACCAGCCAAGAAGAGACAATTTGTGTGCTCTCCGGACACCTGTCTATTTAAGGAATCAAAATGAACTCATTTGAAGGGTCACAGCTTCGTGCCTGTGAAATGATCTCTTTAGAAGAGTCTGGAATAGGCAAGTCAAGACTAAACTGGGCACAGGTCAATTTTTCCATGTTCGTCGCTGCTATGGGGAAGAAACCACCCAGTTAATACGAAATCTTCTCTATTAAGCTGTTTTTAAATTACAGAATGGAAAAGGTTTTATTTAACTCCTGTGGTCGTGATGTAAGTCCCTGGCAGGGAAGCCGGTATATTTGTAGCTCAGCAAGGCCTGGAGCTGAGAGAGCTAATGATTGCCTCAATTTCTGGTAAAGTGCAGTTCTAAGGGCATTTTCAGCCTTCACTTCTTCCTCCCCTCCCTTTTAAGAGATCTCAAAAACAAGCCTTTAATTTTCAGCGAGATCTTTTCTTGTGACCTTTAGAACATATCAAGGGTTATCTTAAGAGTAAAGCGACACTAGTTACAGGGCTCTTGAACTGAATTTTGCGGGCATATCCTCACAGGAGTATCACTCCACCGAGGCACCTGTAACACAGAAGGTGTCACCATAGTCCGACAGATGTCTATCCACAAGACTTCCCAGTATTTTCTAATAATTGCAACAGCTAATGACAACTGTGAGTGAACAGCCGTCTTCACTTCTATACTATGGCAAGGATTATTTTTAGGTCAAAGACCAGGAAATACCTGAAGATCAAAACTAAATAGCTTACGATACATATTCTTCTATGCTTCTCTTTGCTACAAAAAAAAAAAAAAAGTGTTTTGATTTCTGCAGTCTCAGATGTTAGGAGATAATGCTTCTTGAAAAATGAGCTGCCAGCGTGATGCTTCTGTAGAAGATCTGACAGGTACTGTCACAGGGGTACAGAAAGGCTGTACCACAGCGTATCTTTTTCACCTCTAAAATATTTAATCAGTACTTGAAGACCAAGTTTTAGAGCTGCTTCCTAAGCAGAAGTAATTGCTAGTCCTACCTCTTGGGAAACAATAGTAACATATTCTTTAAATAAAACTTGGAAATCCCATCAAGCTACGAACTCCTCAGCAGGATTTAAGAGACTGAGATGTGCTTGGAAATCTCAGTGAAGCACAACAGCTGAACTTCCAGTATATTGTAAAACATATCAAAAGCACTGAGCTCACACAAAATGAACTGGCTGCCCTTCGTACACTGCATTTCAAATACACTAAATATTACCAAAGAACTCCTCAGCAGTAAAGAGCTTTAGATTGGTAGTGGATTTTCCTCCTTAATATCTGTAATTCCAAGAGGTTTGTTTTGCGACATAATTCCTGTCTGCTGACCTCTACTCTTTCTCCTTGTTGGAGAAAGCTTTTTGTTATTTTGGCCCTTAAAATGCTTTTGAAGTCTCCTGTGTTTTCTAAAGCGCTACATTGTAGAAGTGCTACAGCAGAAGGGGTAGACTACACAGGGAGTATCTCTGCCACAGCAAGGTATTTCACAATGCTGGAGAAGACAAGCGGAATGCAACTTGTGAACTCCAGTGTCCAAACACAAAGTTGTTATTCCAGGTTTTTGCTCATGTTTGTTTATGCACTTTTAATTCTATATCTCTTTCCAGCTGAGGATCTTAGAGTTTTGTAAATATTGATGAATTAAGCCTCAGCTTAGGAAATGGGAAAGTACAGTAATTCCCATTCTACAGAAGAGAAACTGAAATGTATTTGAAAATTGAGATCTCAAAGTTGTTATACAGACACTCACTGTAAAATGAAAGCAAAAGAAATCTTCATTGTATTTTTTACTCAAACACTAGTTTTTTAACATTAAACTCTTTTGATCTCATTGCATACTAGACAATTACACTCCTACAAGACAACAGTAGGAGTGTGAGGGAAAAGGTCTGCTGAGCAAACTGAGAACAAGGTAATCCTTAGAGAGGGATCCAGAAAAACAGAAAGGTAGATGAACAGCTCAAACTCCACCAGCCAAGGAATCTTCTAGCTGGCCATGACCTGTTTGAGATATCTACCTCTGCAATAAACATTGCGACATTCAACTATTGAAGGAGTCTCTAATTAAGTAAGTACACGGTGCAAGAAAATTAAGAGATTTCTTGACTTAAATTAAGCATAGTTAATGTTTACTAAAAAAAAAAAAAGTTGATCCATCTTTTCTGTGAATAAATATTTATTTTCTCCTTTACATGAAAGAAACAATGCTCCATGCATACTTCATTCTCGAGAGAGGTGAAGCATACAGGGGGATAAGTCAGGGAGAAAGTGCTGAGCACAGACCAAGAATTTGAAGTCCGTGACACAATGTTCTGACAGTCAGCTTGGAAACACTCAGGACTTGACTGGCTCTTCCCTTTTCTTCTGATAACTAGAACCACTCTCTAGGCTTTTTCAGTTGCTTGTCTCTTCTAGCTATCTTGTCCTCCTTGAGCAGGGAAGGGAGTCTTTGTAGCAAAGGATTTGTGCATTAGCATACTGTGAGAATGAGTTACTGTCCCAGGCTGAATTTTTCTCTTTGGACAGAACTGGCAGAAGTCTAGAAGCTTTCTTCACCTTCCACACAGCATTGTAGAGAGGCACATTTGCTTTAAAAGCAGTAGCATTTAGCAATCTGTCAGAACATTTCATTTTTCAAAGCATATGGTTCACGTTCAGGAGGCAGGAATTTCACTAGTGGATACTGTACCACGGAAGGTCATACTGGAAGTCCTGGTTTCTCTTTACTAGTCTTCAACACTTCAACACTTCAGGGGGAAACGGAGGGAATCCAGTGTGAACTGAATCCCTCAGGATGGCTCAAAAGAACCTACTGGAATCATGATTTTGTGACTGAGAAATAATTGCAGTCATACTTCATACTAAGCTAGTATAGGACAAACCCTGTTGCTTCTCTCAGCCTTGTTTCTCCCAGATGTCCATAAACCATCTTTTTCCTGTTGACAGCCATCCCATCCTTCTCTATTCTGCAGTTATTGACAGGCTTAATGTACAATCTAACTGTATTTTACATTCGTCCAAATGAGTAGGGATGTAATTTGGTTATTTACTGCAAAAGAATTATGTACGTTTATGACACTGTAAAAATATAAGTGTCAATTTACTGCTGGTGTTATCAGCGTAACATGACGTTATGCAAAGAAAATCTTTGAGGATACAAAAAGGTATAATGTAAATAGTATTTTCCTCACTTGAACAGGGTGACTTACCCTCTTTTATGCTGCCTAATGATCCATGACAAGTAAGCACTGTGCCTTTAGATCCAGTCTATATTGAAATATTTTAGGTTAGCAGTATCAGCAAAAGCCTATAATTATACAGATTCAACAAATTACCATTAAATTCCTTTTTGTGTGTGTGTGGTGGGTGTTAGTGACTTTAGATGATGTATCTAAGAATCAGGCTAGCTTGCATCCACTTCAGGTTAGACCTGCAGACAATGCTGTGTAAACACGCAATATCTAGACATCTATCTTTATTAACTGTTCCTAAAGGTATTTATGAAAATATTTTCATTTCTAGTGGTATTAATAATTCTACAATGTAAGTAAGTGACCAAAAACTGTTTGCCAAAAGCAAGGAAAGCTTTCAGAAGCAGGAAATGTTGAGTATCCTTTTAATTCAAACAACACATATCTAAAATAAAGATCTACGTTTATGAACCTGAAGCTTTTAGTTGTGTGATTGTCTTAATTGCCTGGAAAAATAGCTGTTACATGACTTCTTGAGAGAACTTGCTAAAGCTGGTTATACAAACACTTGAATCAGACTCAAACTCATGCAGTTTACTGGATTTGTTGATTAAGCCTGTAACGTTTGCACAGATTACTTTACTTTTGGTCTGATGGATGTGTTTCTGCTGAGGTAAAACAGACCTCATACCAAGTCTTTTGAAAGCAAACAGATGCTTGTTACTTACTAAAATTTTGCAGGCTCTATTTCTATGAGATGCTACTAGCCAGTTTGTCAAAGAAAAGACAAACCCAATATTGTTCTTGCACATTTTTTCTTACATTTATCTTATAATAATAAATATTAATCTTGTTGTTCCTGTGCTGACATGTTGTTATAAAATCTCGTAAAGCATAATTGTGTGAATATAGTCTTTCATGTTATTTTTGTACTATACTGTATTATATTTCTAGAACCAGAGTTTCACAGATACTAATATTTGGTCTCTAAATTCTCCTGAACTACCAAGATAATAGCTGATGCTTTCATGAGGTTAGCATCTTGAACTCTTGCCAACATAGGAGAAAGATGGTTTAGGAGGTTAAGTGAGTGACGAAGTAAGCGGTGTTTTCCCCGAGCCAATACAGAACTCAAAGCCCCAACCCGCTGTCAGTAGCTTCTATGCCATTTGCAGCTAATGCCTCCTGGATGATATACAACACCACAGCTGTGACCATTGCAAGTGTTCAGAGAGGAGTGCTAGTTATTAGCATTATCATCATCTTGCCCAGGATTACAGTTGGGTAATAATATCTGGTCTCACAATTTCCCAGAAATGGCAAATAAATAGGAGATTTTAAATGTTTTTTTTTTTACCAACTGTTACAGAGCACTGCTGTGTTTCATTCCAGGGAGGGTGTGTGTGAAATATCCTTGTCTGTAGCCTTTATTTTCTGATGAAAGGCCTAATAGATATGTAAAAGATACTACTAATCCAGCAGTACTTCTGTAAAACCACAAAGAGATGAGTTTGAACTTTAACGAGTGAATTGCTGTGAACTGAGTGCATTTTGCTTCTATTGTCTTCATTAGAGCCATAAGAAAATATGAAAACTTTATCTCCCTTTCCCATTAGTCAGCCAAAAGGCACTTGGGCTACGCTCCGCTGAACTCAATACCCTCTGGGCCACATCCTGGTTACTCCTATTCATTGCTTTTGGAGGGATTAGAGCAGACTGCATCAGTAGTTCATCAGATAAAGCCTTTGCCTGAAATCCTGCCGTTTATTTCAGTTCAAATGCCTGGCCACAGACCTCTCTAGGGAAGAGTTTAGTTTCCTCAGATGTATGACTACTGAATGCAACTATTGCCCTTGGGAAAACATTTAACATATTTATTGCTCTATTTGGTAAAGTATCAAATGAGCACATCTGATACCTCCCTGAAGAAACCTCTTCTCCCGAACTCCCCTGTGATTCTGCCAACACTCCCCCCACCAAAAAAAAACCCAAACAAAAAGACAAACTTACGCAGATTAAAAAATGCTGAGTAACACTGCAGGCAGGGCATGTTACTGACAGACCTGTGGTGAGTTTAGAACCAGCCTTCAGGTTCAGTGGCAAATAAATTTGTAAAGTTTTAAGATGAAAGAATCCAGCAGGGTGATGGCTAAGGAGGGAACAGGACTCTACTCCTCCTTATGTGTATTTTTCAAGAAATAGCTACCAACTTTGAAACTGGCACTGACAGTGCTGTTCTTAGAAAGGAAATTATTTCTACCTGTACAGGTGTAACCGAAGACCTAATTTCAGGTAGTTGATGAGCAGTTCTTACTGAAGATGAACTACAGAAGTAAAAAAAGAGCAAGATTGATGCTGCAGTTGTAGGCCCTGTAGAGAGACTTCCAGCACGGGACACAAAAAGTTCCCAGTAAACCGAGAGATGTTCCACCACTAGAAACATTTCTGGGACAGGATGGATTGTGGAGTACCAGAAATACATGACTAACATTTTGGACTTCAGTATATTCCCTGTTGTTATTAAGATGCCAAGCAGTGGTGAGGAGGGGCAGGGTTGCAGAGGTACCTCTTACCTTTTATTTTAAATAAAACCAGCACAAGGCAACAACTGTTCTGCTGAGCCAGAATTATGGGATTATAAAGCACTATGTTTACAGAATATCCTGTCCACAAAGACGGAGTAAGGTCTTCTACTGTGCTTAACCATAAAGGGATTTCCCAGCAAAAGGGAATCTCCAGCTTCCATCTCAGGCACAAACAGCCAGCAGAAAACTCCCCTTGGCTTCACGGGTCCAGCTGATGCTGCACAACTATCTGCAAAGCACTACAGCGAGGGAAAAGAGAAGTTTCTTTCACAGAGGTTGAAGCCTATTGGGATGACTTGCAGAAAGGAGCTAATGCAATTTAATAACTCTAATGCTGGGTATTTATGAACATAGAGGAGGGCTTGAGTGATGGGATGGTGATGTTGCTTTTCTTTCTTTGAAGGAACAAGGTTAGAAGTTGGACAAAATCTGCCTTCCCTTCCTCAGAACACAAAAGAATGAAAAACTAAGGCGGATTTGTCCTATAAATACTTAAGACTTGTACCATTAAGAGCTGACATGTCTTTTTGGCAAATAAGAACACCCTTACAAGTTTTTTTTTTCTTCAACCTCCATTTCCCCTGCAATACTGGTATAAGAAGGGCAGACATAGGCATTCTGACATAAGGAACTTTATACCACAATAAGTCATGTTGTCTAATACTGGAAATGCCATGCTACTGCTAGCTCTGTGCCTACATGATATGGAAACCATACCGCTTTAGTATACTGGCACAATTAAAATAGTACAACTTTGTGCGGCTGTTGCTAATAGCGATCCACTTCATCAAGGCTAAATCTAGATAAACCAACCACTTCGTTGTTTTCTCCATTTCTAATGCATCTTGTATTAACAAACATTGTTGATGTGTGGGTGTTTCAAGATGCTCAAAGACTGAGAAAGGCCTCTGTGTAACTTCAGGGAAAAGGGTAAAGAGTTTGGTAATTCAAAACAACTCACTTAGGCAGCAAAGAGCATGGGAAGACTCCTTCCCACTGAGCTGTATTGCAAAAGGCTACAGCAAGTAACATGAAATGAAAATGTGGAAAAGAACCACAAAGGAGACGTAAGATGAAGGGCGTGGGGTTTATACACACCATGGAAGGGATCCCACCGAAGTGCAAGGTGAAGCTAACCACACTCGCAACAACAACGAGGACCAGTACAAGAAAGAGCAAGTCCTTTTATGCAACTGAAAGAGAAATGAGGTCACTGAGTTCAATGAGTTTATCTTACTCCACCACTAGATGTTTGCACTCGTGCACTGTTTTCACTTTTATTTACATAAGAAAGGTCTACAGTAAGTTACTCTTGGCAACATGCTCACACCACAAATCTTGCCTGAGCATGTGGGAGAAAAAGATTTATTTTCAAAGCCTTCAAGTCATCAAATTCTTACGAAATCCACTCCTTTTCTGTTGAAGGAAATTACATTGGCTCGGACCTAACATGTATTATTCAGTTAATCCACTCGCGGAAATAACCATGGTTTAGACTATATCCTTTGATAGTAGGATCTTTAAGAAGAGGAAGATAGCTGACTTAGGGAAGAATGGCCAGAGAGATGAGAGTTTGTTCTCTGAGAAAAAAAAAGAGACTTAGAATTAGTATTATATTTTTACAGAAGTTAATAAAAACAGTTCTCCAGGGAGAACTTCTGGGATTAATTTTCTCCCTCAGTGGGAAACAAGTCAAAATTATGCACCAAAATAAAATGTAACAGTCAGCCTGAGGGCCACTCAAAATATTTTATTTTCTGTTCTGTTTTTTTTCTACTAGTTTGTAACAGGAGTTTTGAAATGAGCAGTCATTCTGAACTGAAGAAAACAGAAGTTTTTCATTCAGTAAATATCCATTATAGAATATTTTGATAATTTGGAAAGTTTTTTCCCCTCAACTAATTTTCAAGCTAGAAACTTGCTGCAGTCTTTCCCACAAGTAGTTGTGACTTTCTTAAATTTATTCAACAAAAAGCAGTTACTGTAAGACAGCTCCCATACCAGCTCTATTATGAAATGAAGCTGAACACCATTGGCGTAAGCCCCATTTCTCTAAGTAATAAGGCAGGAACCCAAACTTTTGATTCTTGCAGGCAGCAGGGCTGCTATACTGTTTCCATCTATGATGAACAAAGTCAAGGCTGAGAGAGAACAGTGTTAGTGTATGTGCTAAGACTTGAATGGAGCACACTGTATTTCAGCTCTTCCTAATAAGGCCTAATTGCAGGAAATTAACAGGAAACTTTTAAAATATACACCCATTCTTCTGTTGGATGTTGTCTTCTATTGTTCTCCACAGATCCACTTCGGAATGGACTTTTACAAGCCATCGCGGAGCAAGGATTCTCCTGCAGCTGCAGGACTGGATTCTCCCTCAGCAACAAGGTGTTCTAACAAAAGCAAACACTGGCACTCTGTTCCACGGATTCTTCCTCTATTCGTCATTAAAATGGTCATTGGATAACATACAGAGTTACTTATGGTTCAGGCGTTAGGAGGGGGGTAGGAGATGTGACTTTGGATGCCATCAGACAGCAGGGAAGTGTACATCAGCCTCCCGTATCATGAATAAGTGCCTGAAGAACAAGAGCGTTGCATGCAATCAGGGTATTAGGCTTTTTAAAGCATAGCTTGAGAAAGAAAAGTTATAAATTTTGCCTTCAGGAAATGGTTTTGATCTTTGGACTCCAAACTGGTGGAGGCAATTCTCAGCAGCTCTAAGAAAAGGTTCAGCAGTTTTGGCTGCCTGGGACTGAACGTGCTGACCCTAGATAGCTCCTTGGTCACAGCGCTGTCTGCTTTTCTTTCTGGAGACCCACACTCTCCCCAGACACTGCTCAGTGAGCTGCAGACTCTAACCTAGCTTTCCAAATTCCTATCCAAAGCTGGACTACTTTAAAAGCACAGCATCCCGGGCCTTGGTCTCTCCGTACCCAGGCACTTTCTTTGGGTCTAACTCTAACCACTTTCAACTGCAGCTCACAGGAGGACATAGCAGAAACATGAATCACAGCAAAACACCTGAAGATATTTTCAAACACCTTTCTGAATCTCACACTGCAGGCTTGTTGCCATCCCCACCTGACACCGGCACAACAGCGTATCGCTCGGAAATCTTTGTAGCTGAGGTGTATTTAAATTTTTGAAAGCTCGCGGGTACCGGAGATGCTGATCATTTTTTCAAGAAGGTCTTGGCAGACCCAAGCAGGAGCTGATCACAGAGTCCCAACGAGCCTCAGCCGCTGTTGCGGGCAGCAGTGGCCAGCCCAGCCTCTGCCACTGCGAACGCCTCCAGAGACCCGGTCGGTTTCAGCCCTCGGGGCGCTCAACATCCATCCACGGGTGCCCGTCCGCCACGGCCCAGGCTTTTGGTTCACGGGCCTTGTGCCCACCGCCCGCGGCTGGGCGTCAGGAACGCGCAACGCCAGGCCTCTCCCCCGCAACCCTCCAACGGTACGATGACATGGTTTGTTTGGTTTGTAGCTGCGAGCAGCTAAATAAACTTAAGCACTTTGAGGCAATTATGCAGCATAAATGCCAGCTATCCCTGTTTCTCTTCAGAAGCTGTCAAACCAGCCTTTTCAGAAAAATATTTATTTTTGCTTAAAAAGTCCCTCCGCAAGGATTTGAACTTGAAGGGCCTCTTCCACCTCCGCTTCCAGAAAAGCGGCTGGCGCGGGCCGGGGACAGCTCGGAGGAGTCCCTGGCCCCGGGCCTCGGGCTGGGCACGGCCCGGCCGCCCCCCCGGCTCCCTCCGGAGCCGCCGTGTACCCCGCCGAGCCGCTGCCGCACCGAGCCGGCACCGGGCTCCCGCCGGCCTTGAGGCGGCAGCGCCGAGAGGGCGGGAAGCCGCGGCCGAGGCCCCGAAGGCCGCGTCTCGTGGCGCCACCCGGCGGCAGCGCGGGCAGGCCGCGGCCGCAGCGCTCTCCCTGTCGGTCGGCGGAGGGG